>UXGD01008031.1:0-10102 GCA_900474315.1 Torymus auratus | reverse complement strand
GTCAACATATATGTCACATCTTTTTCACCATCGTCTATTGTCGTCAAAAGTTTTTATATAATAATATTTTTATAATATTCTTTCTTTCGTCATATTTTTTTCTATGGCCAAAACCATCAAGATTTTTGCATTTTCATGCTGAAAAAGGGTTAAACGTTAGATCTCAAATACATTTTGTAAGCTTATTGACTATATTTTTTTCTCATAAACAAATTAAAGCTGGCTGAAAGATAAGGTTAACTCATTAAAAATAGTCAATCCTCGTCCAATTTACTCATCTAAAATGTAAAAATCTCTCGAAATCCATTCAAAATCCCCTTTCCACATTAATTCCCGTCTACAGCATCAATCATCCCCCCTGATTTATTTCACTACACAAAAACCACCCAGCTCCTATTACATACCGATAAAACAAAACAAAGCATCTATACGCTCCTTCGAATTTCACCGGATAAGCACATAACTCACCCGCTCTACCTCCTCGCTCCGTAAAAACGCATCAAAACAAACATAACCTATTTCTGATTTCCCGCGCTCGATATATACACACACTCAACCGTCGACACGCCTCCACTCGAAACAAACAAACCGCGCGTATTGGCTTGCGGGCGAAATAAAGAAAGTCTCTCTCTTTCCTTCCCTAGAGTAAAAACTTGGCTCCACGCAGGCTTACCACCTTTCTCAAGTCCTGGGAACTGCATAATGACCGGCCGCGTTCGCTCACCTCACACACACGTGGGTATACTTCGTCTGTTTAGCAAATATGATTGGCCGACTTCCTCGCGGCGTTTCGGCCCGCTGCAATTGCCGCGCGTCACGCCACGTGCAGCCTACCTATACCAACCTCGAACGACGCCGCCGCTTCATTACGGCGTTTTTTTCTTCTCGCCGTGTATGTATGTATATACTTTGAACGCGGTACGGTGCACGTGCCGCAAACACATTTTCGTTCGGTTTTTTCTCCGCTCGCGTGTCGCTATGCGCCAGGGCGAAAATGACCGAGCTTTCGATCGTAAAACCCCTGCTGCGGCCCCTTGCGCCACTTCTTTCTCTTTCCGCGTGTAATGCGGGAGCTGAGGTTTCTCCGTTCGTGCGATTCTGTACTTTTGCGCGCCAGCAAATCGTTATACTCAACTCGCGCGCTTGTAGTCGACTGCGGGTTATGTGGAATCGGTCTGTTTTTGAAATACCTGCGGCTTTGTTTCGACGAATTGAACGGGAGGCTGGTGAGAGGGAAAATAGTTTTGGACAGAGTTGTTATTGCGAGAGGGAGGGAGATTATAGAGGGAGGAGGATGATTTTGCGAATTGCCAAGTGAAGTGTATGGAAACGGCTGGGAAAGGCATGTGTGTGTGTGTTTGTGCGAAAATTTATGAACTATATGTTGCGGTGTCGAGGGATAAAAGCGGAGTGTTGTTGTTCCTGTGTATCAGAGTCTCACGAATTTTCCATGCGAATATTATAGAGATGTACGTGATGGGTGCAGCAGGTGAATTTTCTAAATATCGTGCTGGAGTTATGTGGATTTTATAGCACATTGATAAATTCCTTGGATGTTACGCGCATATTTCTGTTAAAAATTTATATAAACGCTATAAAACGGTGAAATTATTGTTTAAAGCTCTGATCCGCCGTAACAAGTCATAATTTTAATCCGAATTAAAAATCGTAATAATTTTCTAACCAGATAAACCCCACGCAAAGTGTAAACCGTCAATTATATTTTTCTCCCAAATCTCGATAGGCATTATAACGAAACATTTTATTCGCGCCTGTACCGTAGCGCCGCGCATTATTCAGCTATCTATCGGCGATAAATTAACCGTTTATTCAAATGCAAAGCAAACGGCGGGAGATTTATTTATTAGCGCACGGTAGGTCGCGCGTTCACCGATAAATGAGCTCGTAAAATATTCCCAGTTAATATCCTTCGTTAAAAATGATTGCTGGACGACGGCGGCGTTGGCGTCGGTTAATGTAAATATCGCATTTGGACTAGTAATTGCGCGCCACCCGCAATAAATATTCGACGTTCTCTCTCTCTCGCTCCCTTCGCCGGATGAATATTTAATATCAGTCTCGGCGTATTAAACGAAACGAAAAAAAAAAATGTACATCGTGTATACACGCGGGCAACGTTTAACGATCACCGTTTTACCACGGCAAACATTCAGCGTGTATTGCTCCGCCTTTTTCAGCGCCGATCGCGAATGATTGCTCTGTACATTATTAATGGGTAATCAATTCGCGTAATGTAAATTGTGTATATTGATGTTCATAACGGGCAGATATGGAAGAGACGGTACAATTTGTATGGTATAGGGCATTTCGAACGAATAAAGAATTAATTGGTTTTTTATTGTTTCGGTTGTTGTGTTAAAAATCCACGCGCGCGTGATGCATTACGACGATTTTTACATAATTTATGGCGGTTGAAAGGGTGATTTTAAAATAAAGTGGTGATTCAAATAGGATGGGTTGTAAATGAGTTATGCATACGAGTCAACGTGCTTTTAAACGTAAATTAATGATTTACTCGTGCGGTATATAAACCTCTTTGCACTCGCCTCAGATTTAATAACGATAAACTATAAATAAGCAGCTCGAGCCATCCAATCCTTTCAAATTTCAACCACTTCTCCTTATACTCATCCCCCGTCGAATAAACAATTTTACACGCCATTTACTCGCGACCCCCCTTTAAAATAAACCACCGACAAATAACTGCCGAGAACTCCGAGTCGATATAAATAATTCATCGGCGTTCAACGACAGAAAGGAAGGCAAAAAAAGAGAGAGAGAGAGCTTTGTGTATATATATTTCAGGGAATGAAAAGAGTGGAGGATCGAGATAATGTATTCATTGATTTCGTCGGTCTCTTAAGAGAAATTGAAATAAAGGCTGCGAGCGACGAATAAAATCAGATTCCCGCAAAGTAGCCATAGAAAGTCGCGCGCGATGGCGAACGACCTCAATAAAAGGCTGTTTTTGCCTCACTGCGAGAGTGCTGCACTGGTGCTCTCTTTCTCTGATGACTCGGCAAATGCAACGATAAGGATTCCGGGTATATACATATATCCGCTTAGCGGGCCGCGAGCGGAAATAAATTTTAATTCATTTATTTGCCAACTTGCCTGGTTAATCGCGGAAACTCTTTCGATGAAAAGCCTGGTGAGCGAAGCCGCGGCTAATAACTATACTTATATCTTATCGGGGATTCAGGTGCATTGTAATTGCCCCCGATTGATTTTAACGATGGCGGCGAGCCCGGCGGGTCGAACACGGGGATTTGCCGTATTATTATTATGAGTTTCTTTTTCTTTACTGTTTTATCGGGAGTATAAACTGCAAAGAGGATATTCGATTTCATAGCTATATATTTGTGTGAATATATTTGCGTTGGTTATCAAATCGACTTATATGGACATTATTCATTGATGGTGGAAAAATGTCGCTAAATATTCATAAGTATTTCTATAAGGTTGGGAAAAATAAGATATAATTTAGCCGAACTTCGTAATATTCGCAATTGTAATGTAAGCAGCTTATAGTATACATTTAATCAATGAATGAAAAATAAAATGTAATAAATTTTTTACCCACTGGTTCATTTAAAAATACCAAATTCAACATAATGTTATACTAAATACATCGAAATTCACCACATTCCCATCCAAAATGCAAATCAAAGCTACATCGTCGCTCACACGTCATAATTCGAATCGCTACCTCACACACATACACCCACCTTCTTTTCCTTCCTCCTCTCTCTCTCTCTCACCGTCCGAAATTTGCATAAATTACGCGTAATGAACAGCCGCGACGCGAATTAGCGGCGCGGTCGTGCACTTTCGTTTTAATTACCGCACCGCGCGCCCGCTGTTTGCGGTCGCCGAGTTCTTGCGCGATCGGCCGGCGATCGACGCACACCCTTTGACGCATTACAGAACCAAGGGAGCAGGGACCTCGTCACCCGGCCAATTTTAATGGAATGAATTCGCTTTGACCGTTTGACGTGGGTTGTGCTTCTTATTCGAAGGATCAGAGTTATTCGGAGTAGGTTTGTAAATTATTTTCATATGATTTTGTTTATTCAGAGACAGGGAGGTTATATTTTTAGATGTAAAAGGAGAAAAGTAAGGATTTTGTCGAAAAAGTTGTACACATGAATATGTTTGTCTGATCAAGGATGTGATTGTAGTACTTATATAGCGTCTCGCGGGTATAAATCTTTACCTAAATGCGATCGCGCTGTTTATTCAAGATATATAGAAACTCGCGTTTGAATTTTAAATTTTATTTCATTTTTATTCAAATTAATTACAACAGGTTTGATGTTCGGATATTCAGTAATATCGCGAAATATTGTGCTTTGTTTACATGTTACTTTTTTTTGCATCAATTTTACGACGAAAAATAAAATAAAACCATATACTCGGCAAATATTATACTTTCAGTATATAATATTACATGTTGGTGACATCGTTTTTCGAAATTCAAAAACCATGTATCAACATTACATCTGTCAATACGAAGATCATCCCTGCATAAGCCCTGCAAACAACCAATCAACAACACCCCTCAAACATTAACGAATCCGCGCGCAAACATTCCAGATTGCGCGCGCCTCGATCCAAAATAATAATCACAAATCCAACTCATCAAGCTCAGGCTTATCAAAAGCTATATATATTTAAAATCTCTCTCTTTTTCTCTCATAGTGTTTTACAATACTAATCCCATAGAACCCATATATACGCACGATTTTCCTCAAAAATATAACATTCACTGCTCCATGCGCGCGCGGAAATACACAAACGCAATCTGCAGGTCGTGTAACGAAGGCAATTCGCCAGTCCGGCGGTTTCCATACCATATGCGCGCGCGTTCGCACGCGCGCTAATGTTAGTTTACCGACGCCGCGTGATTAAAACGATAGCGCCGCGCGTTTGGAATGTAAATGTGCCGCCGCTCGCGCTAATTTTGCGCCAGCGCACTGCTGCTGTCGCAAGCGGGAGCGTATGTATGCAATACGTCGGATTAAAAAGCGATATTTTCGCCCGACAAAACGGTAAAGTTTTCCCAGGGGGTTTTAGATTGTGGGGAAGTGGGAACGGGAGTGTCTATCTGTTGGATTAGAAATGTGGCTTGGAAGTTTTTCTATTGTAGTGGATTATGAAATGAAAATTATGAATTATGCTTTGGAGTGGAAGAACCATCTGATATTAATGTTATTCTCGTGATTTTATTAGGTCGGTTGAATAATCTGTATTCCTGTATGTAAATAATATTTACACGTATTCCAATGCTGTTGGTCTTCATTATAGATATAATAATGAGACTGAAATCGTATCACATAGCGAAAAATTGTATAAAAAGGTTAACAAGATGTAAACAAATGCATCGAGAGAGGGAACATGCTTATTTTACATTAGTTAAAATAAATATTGGCAAAACAGGAAATCCTGGAACATCTACTGCGGCGTTCTCAATATAGTCGACCGCAATGTACAATTTACTTCGAAATAAGCCGAAGATATTGCAGGCTTTCGTGTTATTCAAACGTTTGCTTTTCAAAATGCAAAATATATACTCTCGTCTTCTGCGTATCTTTTAAAAATAAAAATTACTTTTGAAAAATTTGTAGTTTTTTGTTGTACGCTTTTGTAGGCAAAAATATAATGAATTTTCGTAATAGAATACATTTTGGTAGTTATACATATTCTCCATGAAACAACAAAAAATAAAAATTTTTGTCAAGCATTTCATAATTTTATTAATATTAATTAAAGAAAAATTGTTTGAATTCATATAGTTCTCCGGAGCTGCATTTGCATCACAAAAAAATTTCAATTTACGTATTCTGAAGATTCATTAAATTCAAAAGACAAATTTTTATTATTAATATACTTTCAATGAAATTCCATTCATGAAAATAATCAAATTAAGTACGCGGATTATCCAGCTTCCGTAAAAAAAAATTTATTCATAAAAAAATTATTATTTTACAAGTATTATTTACAACATTTTTCCTGTCCATTCGAATATCCTCACACTCTCACGCCCCCTTTACCGAATTCGAATTTAATCAAAATATTTTCCTATCGCAAAATTTTAATTCACTTTATACCGGGCCGGATCATTCGCGAGTGTATCCAGTAATTAAAATGTCGGGCGTACATCAATTTTAATTAAAATATTCATCGGAGATATCAATAATTGACAAATATCCCAGCGGATTGTTTCTACCGTATACATATATACGTGTATAATTTTATTTCGCACATTTTTCCATATACACACTCGCAGTACATAACGCGCGTCACCCTCTATACACTGTCATCGTCGTACGCATTACCGATCCATTTATTCGCGATTCATCATCCACGCTATAAAGCCCCCATCAATAATTCATCGCACGCGCTACACTCGCTCACCTCTTTTTTTACATCTATTTCACTTTCGCGATAATCCCAACCGCACGAGGTTCCAATTAAATCCACCGTTCGCTTTTTTCGCTCTCCCATACATATACACACGCGCGTATATATCCCGGGCGCTTTTAATTACCGAAAAATCGCCGCCGGAAGAAAAATCCACGGCCGTAAATACGCGAATCAGAAATACCGCGGCGCCTCCTCTTTTTTTAAACTAAATGGACCGTTTCGCATCGCAAGAATTATGCGCGACCGGCCATAAATTACCCGTATCATATTTCGCGAAATTTAATTTTCCCCCTGAGTCTTGAGCGGCGGCAGCGCGGAGAAGAGAGAGAGAGGGAGGGAGAATTATGAATCGCCGCGGCAATAAAAGCGCGTGCGCCCGGAATATTCGCTAAATCACAATCGGATACGCGGGGAGGAATGGCGCTGCTTTTTTTTCGGCCGATAGCCGGTCGGGAGATATGTATAGCAATAAGTTATGGGGAATTTCCAATGTGGAGGTTGGTTGAATGCCGCTGGTATATAGTTTTCGCGTAGGCTTTAATAGCGTGTGCTATATATATATGGAAAGGTTTGACCAAACATCGGCTGGAAATGAAAAATACGGTCAAATCTGATATCCTTTTTCCGAACAATGTAACGGTATTTTTGGGAGCGGACATTTAATAGAACTTTATTTTACTACGAAAAAAGCAAATATTTTACGGTTGTGTTTTGCAGGGAAGCCAGAGTCGTTTATTCTCACTCCGCTTAATTTATTCGGTATTTTAGCTACATTATAAGTCATCTTGATTAATGCCATTGATTATTCGCTATAATTTATGGGAGAAACAAAACAAATGATGCAAAATTTATTTAGACGATATTCAATTCGTGTATAACCTTCAGAACATAACCCCTCAGAAAAAAATCTCTATAAATATACCTTTGACGTCTATTATAAAAAGAATAAAAAAAAATTATCCAAAGAAGCAATCACAAATAACTGCAAAATCAACACCTCACCGCGAACGACTCAATTAACCAACTCACACATAACACCCACCCAGCGATACCATCACCCACCAATTACTCCATTACCCATTCCCACCATATATACCATACCAACACGACGACGAGCTATCTCGCTCGCGCCATCGATTATAATACTTTCCGCCGCGCGCGCGACCTGCAATCGTTCCCTACCACCCCGCAGCCTTAATCCATTATTATTTCGCGGACGCCGGAAAGATTTCCACCTCGTTCCCTCGCCCCGTAGCGAGCACCGATGGCTGATTTAATTCGCCGAAAGCGGCCAGCGCTGCACCGCGCGAATAAAAGGAAATTAGCGTAATTAGAAGCGTGCGCAATCAGCGCCGCGATAATCAGGCTCGCCCGCGCGCGCGAGAGAGAGAGAGAGTAAATTGCGAAGCGCGCGCCGCGGCGATAATAACAGGGGAAAGGAGATGAATGGCGTTGAACGCGCGCGAGTTTTGTTGCGAGCGCGAGCTATATATGTGCGCAGCCCGGCGATGCGTGTGACTTTGATAGCCGCGCGCACGGGAGAGGCAAGATTAACGAGGCGTTCGACTTTTGAACTTGAATTAGCGGGGAGGGATGTGGGAGGTATAATGGTTAGCTTTTGAAGTGATTTTGGAAGGGAAGCGTTGATGGAGTTGGGTTTGATTGGTTCGGGAGGATTAACCGGTTGGAAACAATCTAACAAATTGAATCTGTATTTATTTTTGCGTCAAAGTTGAGTAGTGTGTGTGGTATTGTTATTTATTTTCGGAGAGAAAAATATTTACTTATTTTTTCATTTCGGCAAAATGTATAGGTGTACATAAATGGTATTTGTTCTGTTTTTTCTCACTCTTCTTTTTAACAGTATTGCGGTGTACCAACGTTTTTCAATTTTTCAAAATTCCAAATGGAATTGAAACACACGTCGTTATATTAAAAAATATATATATCATAAACAACACAAAAGCTCGGCATCTCAAACAATATCATCTCACATCTCTGCAGCACACCTAGCGACGTCCGCACTTCCTCAAAAGCTCACTTTCTATAAACCCGCACCAAAACTTCGTCTCCACTCCTCTCTCTTGCAAGGATACTCCGCGATCCGAGAACTTGTTTTTCCTTCGCGCGCTCGCGCACTGGGCAAAGCAAATGAGAATAGTTGGCCGAAGAATGCACTGAGCGCCGGGGACGCGCGTGTGTGTATATATATATACTCGGCAGTGGGTCCAGAGGGGAAGAATTTCATTTGACCCGAATCGCGCGCATCGCTAACTCCCTGACAGGCGTAGTTGCAGTAGTAAGTTCGAGGAGGATACGTGTACAGTGTGCTAGAGAGTTGAGGGGCAGAGATTGAAAGTGTTTTTTGGGTAAGGGAGAGACGGATGTTATGATCGTTTGAGGTGCGGTGGAGTTGTAGTAGTTGTTGGATTATCTCCGGTTCGATTTTGTGCGAGTTCTTGGTGATGGTTGGTACGAAGATGCTGAATTGAATTTACAGTATTTCGGTTGTCGAAATTAAATACTAAAAAATGATTAGTTCGAGTTTTGGACTCGAACATATGCGTAGATTTGACTACTATGTTGTTTACTTGTTGAATTATGTTTCTTAGTAAAATATACTAACAAGGAGAGTCCACGGCCTTAGGAAAACGGATTTTCACGGGCATTGCAGAGTCGATTTTTGGTACCTAAAAGTGGAGCCCAGTGCCCACATTTCCCTCTAATGGGCCCTTTTTCTTAAGATATGGGCAATCTCATCTCAAGTATCCTCGATTTCGTTAAAGAATGATGTCCCTCTCATCGACTGTCATATTGCAAGTATTTAAGATACGAAAACGAGGAAGTAAAATTATAAAAATAGACCGTAAAAGCTAAAATTTAAGCTCCGATATGTTAGAAAAATATGGATTTTTCAGGAAATTATAAGCAATTAAAGATAGTGTAAGAAAATGGTTAAAAATTTGTCTTCATTTTAAGCGATTAAATGGATCGCATTTTAACCATTTTCTTACTCTATCTTTAATTGCTTATAATTTCCTGAAAAAAAATATTTTTTCAAGAATCAGAACTTAAAGCTTAGCTTTTACTGTCTACTTTTATAATTTTTCTTCCTCGTTTTCGTATCTTAAATACTGACAAAGTGATAGTTAAAAGAAGAGACATCATTTTTTTACGAAATCGAGGATATTTGAGATGAGAAAAAGGGCCCATCAGAGGAAAATATGGGCACTACTTTCGGTTTTGATTATTGAAAATCCTTGAGTAATAAAACGAGCTTTGATCTCTTTTTTCGGACCCAATGCTGTCTTTTAAGTTCTTGTTTCTTGTATATCATCATTGTTAATGCTGTAGAGTCTCGGCTTCAATTGCCTACTTAAACACCATTCTAAAATTTTACAAATAAACACGTTAAAAGTAAAAAAATATAAATATTACCGTAAAAAATAGAATGATCCACAAAATGAAAAAAATACAGGAGCCACTAATGTTTTAATAATCAATAAAAATTGAATACCTGTGTTCAATTTACTTATGAATGATGTATTAGGATCCAACTATACTGTTGCATGGGTTGAATCAAAGTATCTTGCTAAAGTTTTCTGTAAAATGCTTAATTAATATTATAATTTTTTTTGTCTGTATATTATGTATT
>UXGD01008030.1:0-10103 GCA_900474315.1 Torymus auratus | reverse complement strand
TTGTATTATGCTTGTAAATTTTAATTATCACAATACAATTACTATATTGATACTACTAATAAGCGGTTCTAGGAATCAGAATAGATTGACTCCCGACATTCTAGGAATCAAGAGCAGCTGAGTAAAATAATCACCCATTATTTTATTCCATTAGAAAATGTAAAAAATTTAGCAAAGTAAAGGATATAAATAATTTGCTCTTTTGTCAAAAATACTAGAATTGTAAAAAACTAATTAAATGTCGATGCTGGTATGGTAGAGATCCATGCGACTTTTACAAATCCCTTGATATTGTTGTATTTATGTAGCTCAATTAAAAAATCAAATGCATCATAAAATAAGTATTGTAATTTTTTTTTCAGTTTATCTTTTCATCACCTGCTTAGGTTTTGTGGCTGTTCCTGGAGTATTACCTATAATTCTCAACGTTCTTATTCCTAGAAACGAATCTTTTAAAAAATCTCTTTGCATATATGCTGAGTATTTTATTGATGAAGAGAAGTACTTTTTTTACCTGTTTGTTCAGAATCTATACTCAGCATTTGTAACAATTTGTATTGCTGTTGCTGTTGATACTACTTATGTGAATTGTGTACAACATGTCCTTGGATTATTCAACATTATTCAGTGAGAATCTCATTCATTCTTATCCACTCTTAAAAGAATGATAGCCGGAAGTAGTGGCTCATTTAAAGACTCGATGTGATCGGTTTATTTGAAAAAAGCGCGAATGTTTCAATTTTGTATCTAATTATCTTATTATATCATTTAATTTAAACTAATTAAAACTAAATCATAGTGAAAAGTAGTACCCTCAAAAATAAAATAGTACGCGAAGCGCGTTTGAATTTTGCTAGTAAAAGTAAATTTTAAATATAAGTGTAATTGGGAATGCCTCAATTTATGTCTGATTGATTGCTCTTTTATTATACAAAACCATTCAATAATACAATTTCATAAAAACAATACAAAAACGTACTTTGAATTTAGAAAGTATTTGTTCCTTTAATAAATAGCAGCTAAATCGGAATTATTCGTGCCCAAAATTTTCTTCGAATAAAAATTATATTTCTGTTAGTATTCAATGCAATGAGAAAATTTTGTGTTATAATCACGTTTCCTGTAAAAACTAGACGTTTAGACTTGTTTTTAAAAATATTTGAAAATTTTTATTCGTGAATACTTTTTTTCGAATAATTGAATATTAGATAAATAAATTTTCGAATAATATTATTATAAGGGTGTAACTGACTTTCTCAGAATCGGATGATGATTGTGAGTAGTCGTAAAGCACGCGTGCTCAATCTTCTATAGAAAAATCGAACTTTCCTCCCTGTTGCACATTGTACTACATATTTTCTCCTATTTTCTCCTATATTAAAAAAATGATGGATTTGTTCTGATATCAATTTATTCGTGATTTGGTTGGTGGGAGTAATGGGTTGCTATATATAGGTTTTGAAAAACAAAAGTGGCGTGAAAGTTAAGAACCTAAAATTACGGCGCGCGAAGTGCGCTTAGAAATGGCTATGTAAATTAAAAGTTAAAGTAAGACGATTTGGGGGTCTGAATAAGTCAAGTTCTAATGATAAGATTTTCTATTGTATATTTTAGATATCGATTAAACAAGGTATTTGAAATTGGAATAAATCATAAGGAATGTAACTCGCAATTGTTCGACGATCATGTGTACAAGAGTATTTTAAACTGCATACAAATGCATAAAAAATCAATTGAGTTGAGTATAATATAATTAATGTTTAAGTAAATTTATTATACAAATAATTATATATTTATATTCATAGAAATATTTGTTGTTTTATTATAGGTTTGCAGAGCTTATACAATCGGCTTACACTGACTGTTTTTTCTTTGTATCTGGACTACTATTGCTTGGAATAAGTTTATTTACTGTTGATGTATGTAACACTTGAAATAAATTAAATATTTCATTGTTATCAAATTAATTTCTTACTTGATTATACTGTGGTAGCTGGTTCTAAATCTCCAAAATCCTATAAACTTTTTGAGAATATTTCTAATGTGGGCAGGATGTGTGATTTACATGTTCTACGTGAGTTGGCCAGGTCAAAAACTGATTGATATTAGTCAAGAGCTTTTTCAAACTATGTATGTCCATGCCTGTTTAAATTTTACCATATGTTATAGTTATTTTAATCATTTTAATATTGCAGTTATTCATGTGGTTGGTACGGATTTTCTGCAAAAACTAAATTTTTAGTTCAATTCATGCTACTGAGAAGCAGTATACCTTGTCGTTTAACTGCCGGCCCTTTACTTGATATGAATTTCGAGAGTTGCGGCCTTGTAAATAATATTACATTTAAAAATTATAAATACAATGCGTTCAATGCTCCATAAAAATGCAGTCTTTAAAATTGATAAATTTATAGATTTTCTAAAGAAAATCCAGATCATCAATAAATTTGGAAAAATTGTTATATTTTAGCTATTCAATTATATCTTATGATTATGATTGTATCAAAGTCAAAATGTTACGGAAAACTAAAAACATTCGTTTATTAATATTCACGTAAATTTAAAGCATGCGTAAGTAATAAGTCTAAAGTTTAATTTAACATGAAAGTTACATGATTACCAAATCTTATTTGTTTTCATTGTTTACGTCTCAATTATGCCCGCATAAACTTTAAATTAATCCACTTAATTATATTTTACTTATTTTTATAAAAAAGCTATTGTGGGAAATTATAAAAATATAGATTAAAATTAAGATTTTCTTAAAAATATAAAAAAACAAATTATGATACATAGATTTCAAATTGCAACCCGGAAAATTATCTACCAAAAATAATAAATTCACAATATTAGAATGTATGAATAATTACATTTTTTAATTCTTATTTTACGTAAATTTACTTTTATACGAAATTCTGATGGATATTTAGTATTTACAAAGAAGTGTTTTTGTAACTGAAATTTTTAACTGTCGGTAAAAACTACGTTTTTTGCCGTAGCAACTAGTTTTTTACACTTTTTTTACACTTTTATTACATTTTTTTACATTTTTTTTACATTTTTTTTTACATTTATCTACATTTATTTACATTTTTTAATTTTGCTAGGGAATTTGATAAGTAATAGTAATAGCTATATTTTTAATTTTAGTAATAGCTATATTTTCGCTATGAAAGTGGAACAAATTATAAACAATTTATTAAGCCAAAATCTACTAATAACTACTCAGGCATCTTATTGTTTAATTTAATTTAATAAGTACCTGTTTTTTAAATTTTTTATCTGCACAAGTATACACTAACTTTGTTTAATAAGCTCATTGTTTTGTATGATTGTATGAAAACGTAAATATGATATATTTCGAATATTAAGCTAAAACTTTGGTGTGTAGCACTGAACGTTAATATAAAATATATTTTTCTACTAAATTTTACATTCAAGTACATATTATTTTTTAGATTCTAAAAAGTGCAATGTCTTATTTCACCGTTTTAATTTCTATGAGTTGATTATTTTTTAATGCGAAATTCTTAAATTATTCGTCAAAAAATTTAATACAAAGTTATTTATAGCATAGTTGTAAAATTATATTTCAATAAAAAATAAATTTATGTTGTATTTAAAAGTTATGTGAACTTCTTATATTTCCTTATTTCAATTCTTATACGATGCATAGAATAAACATTGTATAATTTTAAAAAAATTTTAATAAAGTCATTTACAATTTTCATATACTAATTATTATTTATTATTAAAGGAATGTCATCTGTCGGATATACGATCCACCATTAATTGTGATCTATACCATAGCAGACAGTACATAATAGCTATATATAGTTATAGTAGTATAACTTTTACTAATATTAGTAAGTATTATAATGCAAATTTCGAGGCAAATTCAGTGTCCATGTTTACCACCGCAAAGTAACAAGACTCCATTCTGTAAAGTTTCGGACGAGTTGGTAGATTCTTGGAATGAAAGTTTGATTAATCTTGTAAATAAATTTTCGTTTCTTGAACTTTGTACCGTTAATAAAACTAATTGTATTTGTAGAATGATTAAGTAATATGTGTTGCATTGCACGCAGTGAATAGTCGTCCTAAACTTTTAACACTGTAAGTAACAAAATTAGTTATATTTTTCAGATTTTAAATAATAATAATATCAAATTCAATTAAAATTAATATTTATAATTTTTTAATTTAATCCATTTAATTTATTATCACAAGTTTTACAAGATTAAATTTTTAATTCAATTTTAACATCGAATTCCCGCGCTTACACATCGAGAGCTCGAACGTTACTTGCCATCAACCAGCACTCGACGCACCTTCAAGTTGTGTTGCGCCGCGTGCGGTGCTGGAATATTTGCGCTCCTTTCCGTTTTCTAGCCTCAGTCATGGCGGTGGGTAAAAATAAGGGGCTTTCGAAAGGAGGTAAAAAGGGAGTTAAGAAGAAGATGTGAGTAATATATATTGCCGCTAATGGCTTTTTTGATGTTTCTTTTAATTAATTTTGTATAGAAAGTTGGTTAACGAATATTGATGGCTTTGATTAAGGTGGATGAACAATAGGGTTGGAGACTTAGTCTCCACGCTCCGTCTGTGATGTGCCACCTCGATTGTTAAAAATATGTTTATCAATTTTTTAATTTGTCAGTTAACTTTATACTGCTCTATCACAAGTCATTTTGTAGCAATTTTGCAGTTTTAAATAAGCCTTAAAAGTAAAACCAGTTCATTGTGATAAGGTGTAGTGTTAACCTATAAATGACTACTTGTTTTTAAATCACCGCAAGACGACGACGAGACAATGATTTCTTATTTGTTTCGTCACTCTACTTGCGAAGAGAATCTGCATCAATATACAGTACTTCTTGATCACATTCTTGCTAGTAGTGTGTATTGACGTGCTACAACTTTTTTGCTATAAAATACTTTTGCAAAAACACCTTGTCCTGTAACCTATAATTGTTGGCTAGTGTAGCTATCCACATGGTTAAGAAAAGATCACCAGATTAATTATAACTAAATTTGGATTATGTTTCATACATGGCTTTAATAATTAATTTTTATTACAGTGTTGATCCATTCACACGTAAAGACTGGTATGATGTCAAGGCTCCATCAGTTTTCACCGTCCGCCAGGTCGGTAAAACCTTGGTCAACAGGACCCAGGGAACAAGTAAGTTAATTGACATTACTGGAGTATTATAATTTGTCACTCATATCATTTTTAATTTTTTCGTTTCTATTAATAACAAATTTAATAATAATATTTCTTGTAATTATCCCTTAATTTTCTTACTTGTTTTTGTTTGAGATAATTTCATTTATAAAACGGTTATATATTTAAAATTTCTAAAAGAGCTTATTTTTTTAATTATTGATTTAATTTCTTTATAATTATACTGCAACTCCAGCTCCATGACAAAGTTTTTATAATTGTGGTGGCGTTTTTAAGTTGCCAAAGTAAATATAGTTCCTAGCATTTGTCATTTGAATTTTATCCAAATGGCATATTAAGAACTATAACAATTAATTTATTAAATTAATTTTATATGAGTATTTGTAAAATATTACATTACATTCATGCGTACTAAAGTCTCATTTTTAATTTACAGAAATTGCTTCTGAGGGTCTGAAGCACCGTGTGTTTGAGGTCTCCCTTGCTGATCTCCAGAGTGACCACGATGCTGAAAGGTCATTCCGTAAATTCAGACTGATTGCTGAGGATGTTCAGGGTCGCAATGTCCTTACGAACTTCCATGGTATGGATCTGACCACAGACAAACTGAGGTCTATGGTGAAGAAATGGCAAACCCTCATTGAGGCTGTTGTTGATGTTAAGACGACTGATGGCTACAGCTTAAGGGTATTCTGCATTGGTTTTACCAACAAAGACCAACAGAGCACGAGAAAAACTTGCTACGCTCAGCATGCCCAGGTTAGTTTTGTATTCAAAATTTCTATGCATCATCATTTATACATCGATAAACTAATTTAACATTGTAATAAGCCAATTGTTTTATTAAATGGTATCGCAGGATGACGACATTCAAATAATTTATCGTTTGTATTGTTACTCAACTTGCGTAGAGAAAAGTGCTTTCACTTACCACACTACTTAATTCACTTGTATAAGTAGTGATATTGAGCATTGCAACAGTTGCTATTTTAAAAATTTTTTTTAAATTTTGAGTGAAATTACAAGAGTAGATAACTTAATAGACAGCTTTTGTTTAGGTTCGAAGCATTCGCAGGAAGATGGTTGAAATCATCACTGATGATGTCAGCAAGAGTGACCTGAAGGGAGTTGTCAGTAAACTTTTACCTGATGCCATTGCTAAGGACATTGAAAAGGCCTGCCAAGGAATCTACCCACTTCATGATGTATATATTCGTAAAGTACGTATTTTTAAAATTAATTAAATGAAGTTTAAATCATATTATTTATTTCAAAGTTATATCAAAGTTTTATCTTAAAGCTAAAATTGATGGTCATTTCTTTTTCAAAGCTTTAATTATAAAATATTAATATTATAACTATACTTATTTAATTTTACAAAATATAAATACATCAAAACTAAGGAATGTTTAGAATTTATAAATTCCTGAATATTTATTTATTTATTTATTTTAAACATGACTTATATTCTATGCAATTAGAAAAGTAACAGCATTAAATAATCTAAATTTAACTATATATCAAATAATTATCAAAAAGAATGATTACAAGTTCAAATTATCAAGAAATTTTATTATAACATTGATAATTAACGTGAAATTTCATGCCAAATTTATAATACATTAAGTCATAATTATAGAAATTATATAATTAATTCTATTATGTAAACAGCTTATGTTTAAGTAATTTTAATTTTAAAATACATAATTTAAGTTTAATTTCAAATGTTTTTTTCTATTGCTTGTAGGTGAAAGTATTAAAGAAACCCCGCTTTGAATTGAGCAAGCTTCTTGAGCTTCATGGAGATGGTGGTAGCGGCAAGGCGGGAGAAGGTGGAGAGACGGGATCTAAGATGGACAGGCCTGAGGGTTATGAACCGCCAGTCCAAGAATCAGTTTAGGCTGGTAATGTTTATAACATCTTATAAAAAAATAAAAACCACTTGCTAGTGCAGAAATTTGTGTTTTCAAAAATTTATTATATTCCAACCATATTCTTATATATAATTATCAACTTTATTTTATTAACTTTATAAAATTACAATAATATATTACAATGGGTTTGTTTTGCGTTATTAAAACACGTATTTGCTAAATTACTATAACGGAATTGTTCGTGGGCGCTTTTATATAAAATGTTTCTTAATTTCTTGAATTATTGATTTTTCTTTCTCTCTTAAAAAGATATTTGCCTGAGGTATAAATATCAGTCATATTTAAGTACTTTTATGGTGCCAAAGAAGAAGGGAACAAGTCACTTGGAAAAGTTTTCGAGATATTGAGATTTAAGATATTTTTCCTTTTTCAATTACGTTGTAACTACAGAATGACGAAGTTTTTACCAAAATAACTTTAAAAAATGGATTATTGAAACTCAAAAAAGTGAAAAATGTCCTTAACTCGATTTTAATAAAAATTGGACATTCCCTTCTTCCTTGGCACCATAGACTTGTACAACTGAATTTATGGCGAGGTAATTAGATGATTTTACATCACAACTACCTTAAACGCCTTAATTATTTATTTGGTAAATTTACAATACGAAGGTACTAAACGATAAAAAAACAAATACATAAGGCACAATTACGAATCTATTGCCCGGGTAAGAAGCTTCCAACTGCCGACGACCAGCGATTTGAAACTGTCGCTCCAGCATGTTAGCATGTATATCAACAGCACGTAGAACAAAATTTTCGTTATAACATCAACCCAGTACATTCTGAAACAATATTGAAGTATTTTAGCAGGTTAAATTACTGAAATATATAAGTACTTTAGTTTTTTATGAAAAATAAATTTTGCATTTTTATGTATTAAATTATTAATATATGAGTAAAATTGTAATGCAATATATGTCCTTTTAATTTATCTCTATTAAACAGTTTCTAATAGTTTCAAATTCCTAATAAATAAATTCAATTTAAAATATAATACTTACACTCTCATATGCCTTCGAGCAGAAGGTAGTGTTTCTGGAGGCTCATTCAAGATGAATACTCTTGCAGCGCGTATGCAATTCTCAAAGTAGTCATCCAGATCCATATCATCGCCGTGCAGCTGATATAGCACCTTTTCCTTCTCGTTCACTATTTCTCTGATTTCTGCTAAATTTGAATTTTCAAAGTCCCATTGATTGTTTGCATAATATTCGAATACTTCAAATCCTTTTTGAATACGACGATGAACTCTGCACATTCTGTAAATAAAATTGCAATATACAAACTAAAGTTCGTGCGTTTCTTAAAATTGATACATTAAATTTTATTTTTGAATAATTAAAAAAAAAAAAATATATATATATATATCGACGGCTGAGAGGAATAACCCGCTAACTCGGCGTTTGTTTCAAGAACCCGCTATCTCGGCGTTTGGTTCAAGAACCCTCTAACTCAGCGGAGGTTTCAAAAACCCGCTGACTCAGACACGTTGCTTTTTTTTTCAATTTTGTGGTGGCTGCCGCGTAGGATTAGAATTTTAAAATACGATTTATGCACAATAGGCGTGATTAGAAATTCAAAAAATAATTAGAATCGATTTTTTAACGTAACAAATTTCAAATTGAAGACGAAAAAAACGCGTCTAAGTTAGACGGTTTTTGACTTAGAGGGTTTTTGAAACCTACGCGAAGCTAGAGGGTTTTTGAACCAAACGCCGAGTTAGCGGGTTCTCGAAACTTTCGCCGAGTTAGCGGGTTATTTATCCTCTCAGCCGTCGATATATATTACAATTTTGCTCAAGTAGGTTTCAAAAATGTTTATACCAAATATTTATAAAATACCACAATGCGCAATAGGACCCGATATCTACTTTGTACATATTGTTGCATTTTATATATAAAAATTGAAAGTATTACTATATTGCAGTCGCGAAAGTGGAGCCACGAGACCGAGGCCGAACTCCGAAAGCAACGTTTGATTGGTGCAGTAGTAGAACGTACATACAAGCAGTATTAGTGTTAGTTTGCACTGGCCTAATTTTCTACATGTGTAACTTGCGTTTTTCATATAGGAATTATTGAATACGATTATAAAATAGAAAACTACAAGTATTTCAAACTACCAATCATGTTTCATAATGAGGCAATCTAGATACCTTGTTACTTTTTTATTTTTCCCTTTTTTATTATATATTAAAGGAAGTTTTACTTTGTAACATAAACATCGAAAAAGAAACAAGAATGAAAGAACATGAAACCATAAGAAAGTAACAATTGCACCAATGTTACCAGAGAGCATATTGCTCAATTTTAAGATCCACGTTGAGACATCTAATACTTATTCTACATAAATAGTGTAGATAATTAATTATGTGGGCTGTGTTAACAAGGTGTATGAAACTTGTATACATTTACAAGTGCTTACCTATACTGTGCATATTTCTTACTGTCACCACGTTTCCTAATTTTTCATAGAGGTCAATTCTATGTTTATATTACAAGCAAGAGTAGTAAACTGTTACAATTCTGATGATTTGTTCTAAATTTCACGTAACAATTTATATTTTTGTGATGTTCAAATAGTATATTACGATATTAGCGCGGAAAGTGGCACTGGCATAGAATTCTGCCGTCCCGATTAAAAAACTTGTCTTCAGTTTTATCGATATGTGAGAAGCTATAAATAGGTAGACGTACCGGTTCTGACCACCATTAAGGATTTTCATGACATTAGATACAAATTTAATTATTTTTTAGGCATTATAAAATCACTGTGATTTTTGTT
This sequence comes from Torymus auratus, assembly GCA_900474315.1. Classification (NCBI taxonomy): domain Eukaryota; kingdom Metazoa; phylum Arthropoda; class Insecta; order Hymenoptera; family Torymidae; genus Torymus; species Torymus auratus. Next base: position 195 of record UXGD01008030.1, on the reverse strand, counting down.
AGATCCAATAACAATTAAACTTTATAAGTTACACGTTTTAGAAAGACAAGAAGGGCAATACAAATTTAAGGTGGTTCTCTACCATGGCTTCTGTGGCCAAAATTATCTGAAAAAATTAATAAAAATTTAATTACTATAAAACAAAGTATATGTATTACTAATATAACTTATTTCTTATGAAAAATCCCAGGAGAT
>UXGD01008029.1:0-10108 GCA_900474315.1 Torymus auratus | reverse complement strand
TATATGCGCAGCCGGCCAGTCCTGTACGTACCTAAGTAAGTTGGTCCGAGGGGATATAGAAGCGCGGTACACATCTTGTCAGTATATGGTTATCAGCAACTACCGAAGTTTATTGAGTTAACAAAGGAGCCTTTGTGTGCGAGTTAAGTAATTGTTTTTTTAGTTATTATTGTATGATTATTTCGATAATTTATTACGATAGGAAAGTGTTAAGTTATTTTCAAGTTACTCTTTACAATCTTGATATTGTATTGAAAACTGTATATAAATATTGTATCGATTATTGTCTTGAATATTGAGGCAAGACACTAAAATATCAAGATTAATCTTGCTATATCATGCAACCCTAAGCATTACGATTCTCTTCTTGCTTTTCATCTAACCATTCCTCAACATTAATAGGAATATTTTTAATTTAAAAATTTTTCAAAACATGTTTTATTTGAACTTACATTTAGAACATAAAAAAAATATCAAAATCCACTATGAATAAAGAACCGCTAAAACTATAATGCATCTATTTCACATAGCAACCCTCTTTTCCCTGCCAGGCATTATCTTGCCAAACCGCCACTTCCCTCACCATCAACAACGCGTCGACATGAAATTTTTATTCGATACCAAAAAACTTTTTCGCCCCGCCCTATCTTGCACCACTCAGGCAAAACGTCGTTGTCGTCCGAGCATCGCGCCGGCAAGAGGACACTTAAGATCCCTCGTAAGCGCGGAAGGGATGATATAAAAAAAGTGACGACGCACACATGCGCGTGGAAAGTGCATTAACCCTTCAGCGGAAAACCGAATCGGGGTCATTTTGTAAATAGATAATCAACGCCCGACGTTTTTTTCTCCCTTTTCCTCCTCCGCGCGAGAATTTAATTTTCAAGAGGCCCTCTCACTTTACCTTTTTTCTACGCTATATATATATGTATAAGTTGCATATCGCGTAATTAAAATCACGCGGAGGAATACGATACGCGCCTGGAGAGAGAGAGAGAGAGCGGGCGTTTATATTGTGTGCGGGGGAAGGGAAAAATTTTTTTCGTTGTTATAATTCGGGTCACTCTATATAACGAGAATGATGCGGATTTTTTAATTGCCGGCGACCTTTTGACACAGAAAGGACCGGCGACGACGCCGAGCTCGCTTTTTTTTTCTTCTTCTGCGGCGCTTTTTCCCTTCTCCCGTTGCAGTAGGTAAGTTGAAGCGCTCGCGCGCTTTTAGCTGGATTATAAACGGCGCGCGTGGATTTAATTGACGAGGGGAATTTGCAAAAATATCGCAATTAAACGGTTTTGAATTTAGGTTGGGTAGCTTTTGTCTCAGGGAACCCGAGCGCGATGTCGTTGTTTGATGAGTACCGTTCGGAGTGTGATTTTAAAGCGGTTCGTTGAAATGATGGTGAATAAAAATTATATTGTTAATTCAAAGGGTTTCGTGGAATCGTGATGCGTTAAAAAAGGCGTTCACGGAATATATGAATAATGATTGCGTTGAATGCTTAAAATAATCTTGCACGTGTACAGCAGAAATGTATTACATTCATAATATTAACTCACTTGAATGCCCTAGTATCGCATTATGAATGTCAAGGTATAATATTCACGTTTGAATTGAGCACACTCACGAAGAGGCAGCACTCGATTGAAGAAGTTTCGAGCCGAGGATATTAATCCGCATTTCCGCAGAAGGCGATTTGTTTTGAAATATGCTTGCTTTCTAATGCAAGAGGTGGAAAACTTCAGACAGCGGATAGATTAGTCCACCTTAATCTACATTTTCATAGCAGTTAATGATACCAGGAATATGTGTCTAAGTGTGCATATATAGATCCTTAAATAGTGAGTGTTAAAGTATATTTAAAATTTATTTTCGAGAGAGAAAATGTTTTTAATTTTTCTATAATAAATTATATTCATCTATATTAGATTCTTGAAGCTCAAAATATTGTATTAAAAAGTATCCTGTATATCGAATAAGATTGTCTACCTTTAGAATAAACTTGACAAATTTTGGATACCATCGTATTTGTCTACTCTACGTTATTTTATCCAATTATAAAAATAAAATAAAACACATATTACCAATATGAGACTCAAAACTTCACTTTCTCCTTTCCGTACCATTTTACATCGCCTTGAAAAGCACATAATCCACCATGTAAGCTCATCCCTTCATTACCATCGTCCTGTAAAATTCAGGTCAAGTACATTCGCAAAACGGCTCCAACCCGTTACCCTATACGAAATCTCAACCTCTCCACTATTCGAATTTAAAAACGTGATATTTGCATCGCGCACGTCTTCTAAAAACCACTCGGCTAAAAGCTCGCCTACACACAATGCACTCCAGTCTCTCTCTCTCTCGCATCCAATCGCAATATTCGCCGTCTCATCGCGAAACAAAGCCGAAAAGGCGTCCGTCCGCACGGTGAAGAAAGCGAGCAATCCACCTTCGGCTCACCGCGAATTAGCATCGGTTTCGCGCTATCTCGCCGCCCCGATATATATACATACACCAACTCGTCCTCGTCGACTATTCCCAAAACGACCGCTCGACTCTCTCTCTCTTTCTTTCCTTCTTCCTTCTCTTCTTCTTTTACTCGGAAACGTGCGCGAGCGTCTTATCGGAGCCGATAGTACGCGCTCGCCTTCTCTCCATCTCATTGTACCGCTATCGCGCGTTCGCTGTCCTATGCGTGCGGGGAGCGGTTTTCTTGTTTTCTCCTCTTTTTGTCGGCTTCTTTGTCGCTTTCTCTCCTGTCTGTGCGCGCACGCCCGGGGTCGTTTTCTATTTTCAGCGAGCGAGTGCGCGCGCTTCTTTTACATACTTCGCTTTTCTATTTACTCCCCGTCGAGAGGGACTTTGTGTCCGTTATTACTTTAGAGTCTTGAGCTCGAGAGTTCTTTTATTGGTAGTCGCGGGAGTTCGGCTTTTGTTTGTGTAATGTTTTTCCCCGGGTAAAGTATATAATACGCGAAATTGTGCATTGATATGAGCTGGCTTTATTTGGAGAATAATATTTTGTTCTGAAAGGTAACGTTATTACATTACGCTGGTTATTATAATGTTTCGTGTAAATTGATACGGTGTAATCTGGTTATTATCTCTGGCGGATAGCTACACTGGAATTAACTAAAAACGATAAGGTTCAACAATAATATCAGATACAATAATTAAACTTGTATTATGTTTCCAGCCAATATACTATATTATACCCGTATTAACAAAACCAAGAAAAAGAATATATGTATATCATCTGCGAAACAGCTACGCTCGAAACGTGTTATTCTTTGCTTAAACAAATTGCCGTAAACTTTTCCTAAACACGGTTAACAAATTGTTCTATATCCCGGTTAATTTAATTATACAACTTCGCGCGCGCGCAATGAAATATCTCGACATAAAATTATTACCGCATTATGCAAAACGCACGCAGGAATTCCGTAGTTTTAACGCACACTCGTACACTCCCTACGAAAATGTTTTCATTGTACCGGCGAACTTAATATTCATACCACGTTTTTACTGAATTAACAATTGCGCCGCTGTGCGCGAACTTTCGCGTTACGATAAAATGCCTTAAATACAGCGCGCTCTCCCCGCTTAGCAAACATATATATACGTATATATGTAATTTCTTTTCACCCCGAACGATTTTTGAAAAATATATGATCGATGCTATACAGCGGGAGGCGAGAGTGGGAAAATTTATAAAAGACATTACGTCGGCGCTAAAGAAAATTAACGCGCGCAATCTTCGGCGATAAATAAGCCGCGGCGACCTTCTTCCGTCGCTGTGCGCGCGCGCACTTCATAAAATTATACCAACGCAAAAGAGAAAAAAGAAAATGCCAAAAAGTAGCGCTCGCTATACTCTCGATATCAATCTTCCATTTAAAAGCCTGACCCAATTAATTTAGGATCAATAACCATCCTTCTCCCTTCCTCCTCTCTTCTTTCCCCCGATATTTATCCTTTATATACATTCTCTCGCGGTCGGGCGGGCGCTTCTTCGCTCGCGCGCTACGGCCTCGTTTCTTCGCCGCTGATTTGGCTTGCTAAATTCATTTCTGAGAACTTGGCTACCACCGCCACTACGGCCATTTTTTCCGCATGCAAATCAGCCGCGGACGCGTTGATGCTCTTATTAATCCGACTGGCGGGCGAATTTCGTGCGCTCGAGTTTTTCTCTCGCCTTCGTGGACGCCGGAGTTATGAATTTAGCCGGGCAATTAGAAACGTCGTAAAAGTGTGGCGGAAGGAGGGAGGAAAAAATTTTTTTTTACGGCCGGATGGTCTCACGCGCGCTGAGATGGATGAGGAGTTTACTAATAAAAGTGGCTTTTATTGCGTTTACCATCCGCGTGCTAACCGTGGGTTATTAAGTGCGGTTATTCCGCTGGTGATTGTTTTGATAATATTTGATGGGGGAAGAGTGAGAGAAAGTATAATGGGAGTGAAAAATCGAGGCGAGGAAAGTTGGGGGAGTTACGACTTGGAGGATTTTTTAGAGAGACTCGTATATATATATTAAAACGTCTCCTTTGTTTTAATGATTATAAATTTGAGATCGTTTGTTCTAAAAATTCAATTCGACGGATTTTAATCTTGTCATTTTTTTTAATCCCGTATCTTGCTATATGAATAATTTTAATAGACTTTCGGGATAAGTAATGAGCGGTGATATATTTTTAACTGTGTATTGAAATACATTCTCTTATCTATTCAATATAATCCACTAAAAAAAGGCAATATATAAAAGTAATCGGAAATTGATAAAAATTTAATCAAATTAAATTTCCACGTATATATATATCGAGTAATATTTTACAGCAAGTACCTATATTCGCTTATTATTATTGGAAAGAAATAAAACCAATATTTTTTTTTTCACTTCGGAAACAAATTGAAATATTTACTTTCGCTTTATTGTATACAAACCCATTTTATTTATTCCAAATAACCTTTTTATACCACTTTTTCAAAACAATACAATTTCCACGTTCGCGTTCAATCTTCCCCACACACGATACTCCCAACAAATTCGACCTATTACAGTATACACAACCGCTCGATATCTCAAGAACAGCAGCCGGCATTCGGCCCCCACCTCCAAAAAAACAAATCTCACGAAAACCCTCCTACTCCTCTTGCCCCCCACTCCTCCCGCGAATTATGACTTTCTTATGCAACGCGATCCTCGCGAGCTGAGCGCAGCCGGCCGTGCGCGACTTCTTGTTCCGCTCCCGGGCCAATTTGTCGGAGTGCAGCAGCAGTCGCTTCTACTTGGCCGACTTCCAGCTTTTGCCGCCACTGCCGCCGCCCCGTAAGTAAGGGGACGCGAAATTGTTTCGATTAAAAAGACGGTTAATCACGCGCGCGAATTCCTCCTACCCCCTCTACTACTACTACTACTATATGCTTCTAGGTTTTGCCCTTCGTTTGAAGTTTATAGGAGGGAGTTTTAACAGGTGCTTTGAAAGAGTGGAAAAAAAAGTGACGGCGGGGCCTTTGACGAATCGAGCGAGGGTTTAGTCGGCTGATGGCTGGGTGCTTTGTTTCGGCCTCGTTAGCGCGTTGATAAATGAATTATGAGCGAGAGGGGGAGGGAGCAGGTTTTTTTTTTCTGAGAGAGGATGTAGTCGGAGAAAGGTTGTTAGGTAGTTTTTTCGTGGGGTAATGGTGGATCGTGGAGTTGGAAATACAGAGGTTATGGGAATGTTGGTAAGGGAATAGGTTTATTTACCAAATTACCATTCTTTTCTTTTTTTTCTGATTAATGCCGCATACCAGGTATTCGTTTTAATTATTAAAAAGGATTTTAATTTTTACAACATTTATTTATATATAATATGTATCATATTTTAATTGATAATTCGTTTGAATACCGTTTTTCCACGAAATTTAATTTACTTTAAACTAATTGTTTTAATTAAAGTATATCAGCTGAAAATGTTGTATTATTAATAATTACACAAAGGCAATTAATTACACTGAGATTTGTAATACCCATTAAAATGATAAAAAATAATTATTTTTATTTCAAATAAAATCAATATTCAATTGAATTTAATAAAACAAAAACCCTTCATATAAAATCCACACATATAACAAAATTCAAATTTTACCACTCCTTGTCAAATATTCCATCGCATTTCCCATTACACTTTTTTCATCCCCATTTCTCCAACCTTCAAAATTTCATCCATTCAAAACATCAACCCCATATTCCTTATATCGCCCATTATTAATTCCAACTTTAAAATTCCTACAACTCGCTCGGCTTCCTCGCACCCCGAAAAACTATACCTCGCGAAATGAAGCTACTTCTTTCGCGGCGGTTGTAGCGCGTCTCTCTCTCGCACAGTTTTCAATAAACTTAGCGAAATAAGACAAGCGATACAGGACTCCACGTGCGCAGGAGGAGACAGAGAGAGAGAACGCGCGCAACATCTTGGGGATTTCATATAAAAGGAAACCTTCCGCACCCTCCTGCTCTGCGCCACTGCTGCGCACTCACACATATACACATATACCCCGAGAATACACCGGGGGATGGATTTTCCCCCGAAAATCCGCGAACGCGACACAACGCCGATGCTAAACAAGAATCGGAGCAATAACTCGAAAGTGCTTTCTCAATATTTGTGTCGTTGGGAGCGGAGGGTGGGTGAAATGAACGGTGTACACGCGCCGTTCATTGATTCGTCAATGCGAGAGATTGCGATCATACACTAGAGGTATATGTATGTGTGTGAGTGAGAGTCTGAGATATTTGCAGACGAAGCTGCGGTTCGTCGTTATCGTCTTCCTCCTTTCGCCTCATCACGAGAAAAAGTATAGCATTTCTCAATATTTGCAAATCATGCGCGCGGTTGTAAGAAACATATATCGGGATTGCAGAATATATTACGTATTTTTTATTTCAATATTTATATGTAAATTGAAAAAAAGTTTTTCATATTTATGTAGATTATGGAATAGAATGATGGAGACTGTGTGTGTTTTTTTTGGTATATTATTCACTTATGCGAATGACTAATATAAGTAAGGGGACGATAGCTCGAACTTCCTACTGACCCAATTTCGTATAATTATGTATTAGAATTGCCAGACATTTCTTTGTCAACCGACAAATGTACGTTACGTGACCAGAAATGGTTTCGGCTATATGATTTCATTCATTATTTTATACGACCCTTTTTTACATAATATCGTCATATCGCAGAGAAGGACTGTTATAGAGTTATGAAATTCTAAACTGGAAGCAAGATAATAACGTGAGCCTTATAAAAGTTATAAATGATTGCTACGAAATTGTTTTATAGTAAAATCCTATACTTTATTTACTAAAGCTATACATAGAATTTAGTCTAATTGTAAGACTTCTATAGTTTCCAGATATTTTTGATCGATATTATACTTCAATAAACTAAAGTTATATCTCGACCGTACACTGTACTCGTACTTTCCGTTCAATAATAAATAATAGTTTCAGCTTTCAAACAACATTTTCCTCTATACAAACCAACAAACCCTATAACAATCACTCTTAACACCTTAAAAAACCATACCAATTACAGCTCTTCCTACCACCTTCAACCATAAAGATACCTCGTTGTTCACCTCCCGCATAAATTTTTAATCTCTCTCCTTCACCCACGCCGAACCACGAAACACGCTCGCGGCATTACACGCAGATAAACTCGTTCTCCCTCCAAGAGAAGCAGTAAAAAGAAAGGGCAAAATCCCGACGTCGCCACAAAGAAAAAGCCCGGCCGAGATGTCGGCTCGCGATAAGACGCGCGACGAGACAAAGTGCGTCGTCGTAGTCCTTTCCCTCGGTCAATTCATGAGATGATTTATGCAGCGTCCGCGTCTCGCGGTGGTATAGTGCGGCTCTCGATAAGACTAAGCTTGTCTCAAGCGTTGAAAGTGTCCTGGACGTCGGGTCCTGGAGGGCATAATCTTGCGAGATGGGTGGAGTATACGTGGTGAGCTTTTTTGGAGATGCGAATTAGCGGGGTTATGGTTTGTTGATGAAGGGATGTAAGAGTCTGGTAAAAGTAATGGTGAATGGAAAAATGAATTTTCGGAGGCAGAATACAGAGGTATTGCAGAATATGTAAAACTTAAACAAAACTCTAAACATATGTATGGCAGTGAACAATTAGAAGAACAAATTCCAATGCACTCTTTTATAATTGTAATTTACAGAATCCTTTTACATATTACATATACGGTCCCCTCCATTAGATACAAGTATCAACCCCAATCAATTAAACGCTCCTCGCGCACGGCCATGAAACCTTATCAACTCACAATTCAAATCTATCGGAAATCAATATAAGAAACGCGCAGCAACAGAGTGCAAACGAAACGAAAAATTACATCACGTATAACCTCGGCCAACAAAACCGCGCAAACATTTCCCGCCAGCCGCACGCGAGCGTATATAGATACCGTAACCCCATTTCCACTAGCCACGTCGCCCAAGGAAAACTTACACTAAAAATTATTTTCCCTCGTCCCTTGTATACACCTCATTTTCCTTCGCCGATATTGGCTCTCCCACTCTCTCGTCGCGCGCATGTTTTATCTCTGGAACGAACATTAAAAATTTGTTTTCCCTCGGCTTGTTTTCCTTCGTTCCCGTGCCCCGTGTCCTTTGAAGGTATGACACGTCCTCCCCATAACGCGTGTTTCCATCGAAAACGAAGTGGGAGAGCAAAAAGGAGAGATATATATCGGAGCGTTCGCGCTTTTATAATAAATTCAACTATTCGGCAGGGTTTCCATTTTACGTGCGCCCGACCGCGCGTATCTCTTTAGATCGAGGAGAGGCTTCTCTTTTGACTGCGTGCGCCGTACAGAGCAACGATTTTTGCCCCCAGAATACACGTGTGTATGTGTATATAGGCAAGTTTACGTGTGTGTGCAGTCTGAGTGGTTATATAGCTGCAGCGCGAGTAAGAACCCTGCGCGGGCGGGAAAGGTATATACTTATTTTAATGCCCGAGTAGTATAACCTATATGGCGCATTAAAATCGCAGTAAAGTTTCCCGGCGCGCGCGCGCTCGTGCAGTGATACGGCTGCTAGCGCGTGTGTGTGTGTACTGCGCGCGATGGTAAAGCTGGCCACGTTGACTTTTCTATAAAGTTTTGAATTAAATGATTAAAAAGGTCAATATACATATAAAGTTGCGGTGCAGTTATATATTATCAGCGTAAATTAAGATTTATACTATGGGCTTACAGTTGGTATTTTTTTTCTTTTACTTTAAATATAACCTACCTGCAGTGTGATTGCTTTATTATTATTGAATTTATAAAATATCTTGTATCGGAAAGATTGGTATTCGACCGTTATATCGATTTTTTTTAAATATGAAAACAGATGCATTGTTAAAAAAACGTCATTATCATGATATTAGATAATATATGATAAATGCTTTTGCACAATGCTGTTATACTTTAGCGACGCTACTAAGCTCAAAGAAACTAAAAATTTTGAATCCTCGAGCGCACCAGTCCGCGCACAAACACACGAATGAGCGCGTAAAAGCAAGCTCGAGTGTATACGTCGTTTTGAGTCTCTCTCTTTCGTCTCTGCGCAGTGCACAATAAAACGCCATAATGCATTTACCTCCCAGTGAAAGCAGTCGTTACGCTAAATTATAGCGGCTGCGCTTGGACGAACGCGCGCGCGCACACATACGTATATATATATACCGACATAGCGTCGGATAACGATAATTCAGCGACTTTACTTCGCCGAGTTGACGAGGGCGTTTATTCATCCTTAAAAGCCGACCAATTTGACGGCTGCGAGCTCTTGAACTTTTTAGTATACAGATATATATTATTATATATATATATTTTTATTATCGCTGTATTATTCATGCGGATGCGCTCTTGCCTCGAATATATATAGAAATTGATGATTTATTTCTAAACAAATTCTGTATATGAGCAATTCTCTGGAGAATGTGTCAAAAAGTGGTTCCAAAAAAAATAAAAATAAAAATAATTTTGAGGCACACTTCTGTTATAAGTTTTTTCTAGTTCTGTACGTCATAAAGTATATGAGAAAATTTTCGAACAG
>UXGD01008028.1:0-10112 GCA_900474315.1 Torymus auratus | reverse complement strand
TCAATCAAAGTACTATTCAAACTCGGAAAATTTTCATTTTTTTTTTCTTAAAACAAAAAATATGTTTATATTCTTTAGGTCATTTTATGAATAAAATATTCTTAAACTTTTTTTCTTAGAATGCATAGTTTCTAAGAAAAAAAAAATCAGGAAAGTGAAGAAAGTGAGCGTTTGGAAGCAGTTTTTTCAACATTCAAAATTATCTCTGAAATTTATGGACCAATTAGACATTTTCTAAAAATAGTGTATTTCGATTCCAAATTTGCTAAACAACATTCATAATACATTATCTCATAAACTTTTTTTTTTTTACTATCACAAAGCTTCCTCTAGGAGGAAGCAAAATAATTAGGGGTTTTTCACATTGGGGAAGTCCTCCCCTACTACCTAATGCTTCCCCAATTAATTACTATTTCAAAATCACAGAAGTATTAAGTAAAAAAGTGGGAAGGTGTCCCATTTCCGTATTTCTTGTATTCAGGAACAATAAATTAATCGAGCCAAATTATCACTTTCCGAGAATCCAAACGTAATTACACGATCGACCCGTGCACTCGGAACAAACCAATGCCAGCTAAAACTTAAGGGATGAAGAATGGAGATAAATGACGCAGCTCGCGGACACACGCGTGGTATAAGAAGTATTATCATTTCTTACGATAGCGCGCCATTATACACGGTATAAATTATAGAAGAATCCAATTGATTGATGCGATATTCAACAAAAAGAAAGCAAATACTCGTAAAAACGCTGGAGCGCGTGCGCGCGGCATTCAAAGCGACGATCGGTGGCATAAGAAACAAAGCTCGCGCGCGCGTGTTGATCGAGCGAGGTAGGCGGTCCCGATGCTATTAGTCAACGCTATTCTTGCGCGCGACCAGTGCGTGCTCGCGAAATCACCATTTCTACCTATATGCGCTCAAATCGTTTGCACTTTCAGCCCTACTCTCTCTCTCTCTCTCTCTCTCTCACTCTCTCTCTCTCTCTCTCTCTCTCTCTCTCTCTCTCTCTCTCTCTCCTCTGCCCTTATCTCATTCGCGCCCGAGCACACTGTTCCCTGGACTCTTTGGTGGGAGCTATTTCGCTATTTCTCTCTTACTCGTATACTCGACGCTTCACTTCGCACGCACACCGCCGCAGATCCTATTTTCTCCGTCGTCTTCTTTTGCTCGGCATGTTCGGTTCAATCTCATTTTGTTGTTTCGTCTGACTTAACAATCTGTCGAGTTTCTCGAATTGATTTCATTTGTCTTTCAACTTTCCGGTAAATTAAGCATCGAGAATAAATATTTTTCTTTTATAATTCTATGAGAATGTGATTTTTCCCTTAGACGATATAAACAAGATAATGCGTTTACAGAGCGTCTAGACTGATATAAAAATTATTGGGCATTAAAGCGCATGATCCAGTTATCAACGCCACTGAGAGTATCTTTCTTTTAGATACTCCGCTATACACAACTCGAGCATTAGTAAGTCAATCAATCAATTTCTTTTCATCTCCAGCCGCATCAGAGCTCTCGTCGTCCGTGACCTTATCCAATTTCCCCTCTCCCTGCACTCTTTCGTCATTTTCTTCCTACGACTTCTCGCTCTTTCTTTTATCTTCGTTACGAGGGGCGGTGGCGATTTCCGCGCGCGACCAGCAGAGATCCCATCGCGTCGTAATGGCTCGGACGGATCCACGGCAAAGCGCGACAATGAGACGAGGACGAACGCAACGAACTTCCAAAGGCCCTGTGTATGTGTGTGTGTGTGTGTGGTGGAAGAAAGTGAATGAGGGAAGGGAAGACGACGACGACGACCCTCTGATAAATGTGCCCGTCGAAGCTGCACTCATGATGTTTCCTCACTCGCGATTCTGGCGGAGCCAATTGCTTTGCGGAAAAAGCAAAGAGAGACGAGAATGTTTTACCCGATTCTCCGCCGCCGACTGCTGCAGTAGTTGCAGACTAGAGAGTATAAAGTTTTTGATTTAATTAAGCTTTTTCAGCATGGAAAATAATTTAATTGCTCTACTCAGGGAGCAAGATGTGAGCGAGTTTTCTTATAGCATGTTTCTCTAATATAAGAAACTCTCTTTCGCTTCGTTTTCTGCCAAAGTCATATCAGCGCCGAACCGGCCAAATTAACCCGTTCTACTCTAAAGAGTTTCTGCTTCCGCCCCCGCGCGTCCCAAGAGTTTAAGAAAAGGCTTGTGTATTAGCCCTGTTTGTACGACTGCTAGCGCGCGTCCGAATACAATTCAGCCGTACGGAAAGAATCTTAATTTCCGCCTTGGGCTCTCGTAACAAGCCTTGAATATTCTTTGCCTTCGTATAAAAAGCGGCAGATTTTCTCTCCGTCGTCGTCGCTGCGCGTGCTGCTGCTGCTGCTGCTCTCGAGTTAATCGGCGTAAAAGGAAATTGGCTCGCTCCCCCATACTCACCACCCACCCCCTTTTAACGCACGCTTATCGCATGGCAACAAGCAAATTTAATTCCGCGCCGAGAGATCCTTAAAGCGCTCCACTCCTACAGAGAGACGCGATCCCCGCGCGCTCGCATGCACACATGCGAGAAAAGAAAAGCCTTCTCGCGAGCGCCGAAAAGTCGAGCGCGGCGACGACGAGGACGACGAAAAGAGACTTGGCTCTTCTTCCTCCTCGCTTGTCCCGAGATCTAATCTTTTCTCCGTCGTAAGAAGCAGAAAAGGGACGAGGCTAGCAGCTCGTGTGTGTGTGTGTGTGTATGTGCGTGGTACCCGGGAAAAACGGAAGCGGCTCTAGCCAGAGAGAGAGCTAGAGGACGAAAGCATATAGGAGACATGCGGGGGTGAAAGAGAGAATGAGCGCTCGCAAGGAAAAACAGGGAAAGCAGAGAAAAGCAGTGCACGTCGCTCGTGGTGCATTCGGTCGAGAGAGCAAGAGAGAAAGAGAGTTGTAGAAGGAAAGAGAGAGAAACGAAGCCGGACCGAGATAATGGTTGTCAAAAGAGTATGTATATTTATCATTTTATTGTTTCTTCCGCGAAAACACCTCCATTTTACCCGAAACTCTATTGCGAAAGCGGACTTAACCGCGTTCCGAGGACATTTGTTTTCCTTTGAATGTCTCTCAATGCGTACATTTGCTGCTTTAAATGTAGAAAAGTCTTAGTACTGATTCACTGATCATGTAACGTCAATTTTTCGCCCTTCAAAATCTAATTTACAAATGAAAATGTTTATAATGAAGAATAATATTTGACAAAGATTTTTTATGATAAAACGGAAGCAAACGAGCTAGTGATATGTATACCAGCTACAATATGAAAACTTTACAATCATACTTGTTTCTTCCTTCTTACGGCCACACTTACAGCCCCACACTCCTGCCATAGGATTTGAAAGACACCAGAACATCATAAGTGCTTTTCTTGATACACGCGCATACCGCGAAACGGAAGGAAAACAATTTTCACATCACACCAGCGAGCAAAGAAAAGTCGAAAATCCCATAACCGCACGCGCCCATCTGCGTCCCTCGCAAGAAGGAAGCCTCTGCTTTCCCGCATTTGCACGAAAATCACCAGTGTACACCGAAATGCAATCTTCGTCCCTCCTCTCTTTTCCTTGGAAAAAGCACAGAAGCAGCAGCAGCCGCATAACACACACTCACAGAGAGAGAGAGAGAGAGAGAGAGAGAGAGAGAGAGAGATATCGCGCACTCCGCGCAGTGGCAAAGTAAAGGAAGTCTCGGGGTAAAAACGCGCGGGCGGCAGAAGAAGAATGCAAAGTAGCAGGAAAAAGGGCATATTCTCGTCGTGAAAAGTGGCCCGCGCGTAGTAGACAAAGCCTCGGCCCAAAGTATCCTGCGGACTCCCCGAGGAGCAGCAGCGCCGCTGGATTTCTCCGAGTCGTCGTCGTCGTCGTCGCTCGCCGTCGCGCAGGAAGCTGGGCGTCTCTCTTATTGCGGAAGCATCTTGCGAAGTTCGCCGTGGTAATACGTCGCCGCCGTCGCCGTCCTCGGAGCGCGGAAGTGGAACGCGAGCGACCCTATGCCGAATAAGAACGTCGCGCACTTTATGACAAATTGCACGCGGATTTGTTTTGCTCCTCGCTGTATAACGAGCATTCGTTCGTTCGTCGTTCGTTTCGCTTCGCGAGGAATTTTCCGACTGATTGTTTTTATGCAAATCGCGCCGGTGTGCGCGGAGCTGTAGGAATGACTGAGGGTGCAGGTTTAATGTAAGCGCAAGGCCGCTAGCGCTGTTTACCTTTTTTGTGCCGTAGTTGGCAAAATTGAATCGCGCTTTTCAATTTGGAATCGGGTTGCAGCACTGGCGCGGCGCGCCGGGACGAATGTTTTTTCGTTTGCAGAGAGAAGCCGACCGAGGGGGGGGGGGCAACGATTTATTAGTAGGTGTTTGATTTAATGGAAAAAATATTGTTTGCATTAAACGAGCTGCAATTGATTGTGTCAGGGCTTCCCGGGAAATTTAATTTCAAAAATCCCTCCCCGTTTCAAATATAGTCTCTATTATATGAACTGCTCGCGGCACGATCATGCTTTTGTCTGAAATTACAATACGTTGCAATAATATGTGGATTTAATTCTGACGCGGATATCGAATCGCCCGACGATTAAACCTGCTGGCAATAATATTTTTATAATAAATATTGAATGTTATTTGATTTTTCAAAGAATTGCCATTTTTATCATTACGAATAATATTTTACAAATCGAATAACATTCGATGCATCAAATCATCTGTTTGAATTTTTCTAAAGTATACGCTTTCACATGTTAATAAATCCAACATGAAAGAGTATTAGAGAGGAAGAGAGAGAAAGAGCCAGACGCGATCGCTGGACGGGGAAAAATGACGGGAACGGCTCAGCGCCGATGTATGATTTATGCATAATGCGCGGCGTTGCCTCGGGAACACGGCTTATGCAGGCGAATCCCGAAAAAAGGCCGCGTAATGGACGCAAAGCTACAAGAAATAAAACTATTTACGAACTCATTCCGCGCTATTTCATCGAGATTTACGATCGTGTAGCAGATGCGTTTGCATATATGCACCAGGCGCGCGCAAGCACGCTGCTGCACACCGGTTCGTTCGTCGTCGGCTGCAGAAAGAGGGCAAATATATATACCGTGGGGCCAGAGCGAGAGGGAGTGAGAGCATATTGGATAAGAAATCACCAAGTAAGGCGCATGTCCACGCCTCTTCTTCTTCTTCTTCCCTTTTTCTCTTACTCGTCGTATCCTCGCTCTCTCTCTCTGTGTGTTCATGAGGATACTGCTGCCGCGTGGCGTTTCCTTTTGCCCTTTGTGGATCTCCCGTATGACGATTTATTCATTCAAGTTCGGTATATAACTCGATTTCGCCCTTCCGCCGTTTCATCTTTCCAGGTGTCATTTATATATCAATTTCTCTGCACATTAAGATGTGACGTTAAACCTCTTAATACCCGCATACTGAGGATCATTTTTGACTTTAAGTATATTATTGTCATAGGCTCAGCTCGACCGTCATCCGAGCCCTGGCGCATCCGTTGCAAGATACGAACAAGACGCTCGCGACGTTCTCGAGCAAGCATCGCGATGTTAGCTCAGTGGTAGAGCGCGGGACTAGAAACCTCGGAACCGTGCGTTCTAATCCCGCTCATCGCATATTTTTTACGCGACTAATTCATCTTAATTCATTATGCCTCTTCTCATACGTAACATTATTAATAATCGTAGAAAAATTGTCTTTTATTTGACATAGTAAGCTTAAGCTATTATTTGTTCCATTACTATTTTAGTATAAATGCGAAAGGTGCAAAATCAGTAAAAAGCATTTACGTATCAAAATGGCTAATATGGCGGGACCAAATAAAAATTATCTCAATAAATTATACATTCAATTCTGTTTAGGGAAGGTAGCGATATTAAAATTGGAAATCTTTCAAAACCTGCAAAGTTATAGGCAATTGTTTGTAGATTTGTGACTCAATTTTATAAAAAATTGCTTATAACTTTGCAGGTTTTGAAAATTTTCCAAAGTTTATATCGCTACCTCCCCCTAAAATTAAACAAGGAAGAAAATAAGACTTCCCAAATTAAAATTCAATCAAAAACAAAAACGATTATAAATACTTATATTATTATAAATTTTTTTTAGTGGGCAAAATTTACTTTTGCAACATTGAAAATTTTCCAACAAAAAAATTTTTTCTGGGACACTTTTTCCTGTCGGATCAGTTTTCAGATTGAAATGTGTAAATGCAGAATCTTTGTAAAAAAATTTTCATACCTTTAGGTCTACTAGCCCGCATGGGCCAACTTAAAATATTGCATTTACAAACTAATTCTTTGTTTTTGAATGAAGGGTGAAAAAGAAAAATATACAGTTGAATAACCAACAAATTATAATCTCAGAATGAAGCATAATCTTACATAACGAAGTGTCTCACTATACACCAGCTGATGTAACCCCGTTTGTTCCCACTCCACGCGGCGACAAGAAGAAACGACAACGACGACGACGAGGACCGGTATACCGATATCAAAACACTCTCCACGCCATGTACCTTAAATAGGTGCAACCTCTCACCAGTGCCAAGCCGATCGGTGCTGCAGCGACACACATACACTCCTCTCCCATAATTAATGCAGCTCGGCGCACTGCCTCATTACTTTATGCGCGACGCGCGCCAACGTTCGAGCTGGAGAACGAGAGAAAGAGCAGGTGGAAACATCTCGAGCCAAACTCTCTCTCTCTCTCTCTCTCTCTCTCTCTCTCTCTCTCTCTCTCTCTCTCTCTCTCTCTCTTTCTATCTCCCTTGACGGGCCCCCGCCGAGATTTCCGTCGTGTGTACGTATATACGTATGTATATATGGTGTATTCGCGCGTATACCGGACTCGGCTGCTTTCTTCCCCTCTCCGCGCACCTCGCTTTGCTCTCTTTTCGCCCGTGTGCCGCGCTGTCATTTCAGCGAACTTACGAGTGAGCGCGTTGGTTTATTTGCTGCGAACCGATCGCCGAGGCGCTGCGGTTCCACGTGTGTCCTCTTCTTTACGGTACTGTAAGAGTCGTAAAGCAGGATATGGCTGTACATGTGCGCGCGCATATGTGTGTAATATTTTGCGTTTCGTTTGCATAGTCGACGTCGCGAATGCTCTTGCGTGGCTTTCGCGGCGGAGTTTATTGCGCGGATTGGAAAAGCGTCAAATTGTTGGTAAAACCCTATGCGCGCGGCTATTGGCGCGACCACCGTGGTGGAAAAATGCCCTGGCGACTGGCTTGTTTATTGAAGATGCCTCGTGTAGGCGCGCGCTGATGACGTAGCACTCTTTTTGGGATATGTATGTATATAGTCATAGTTGACTGGTTATTCGTTAGTGCGTCCGCTCGGAAACGTTTAATTTTACTCGTGATTAAGTTTTGATATTTAGAAGGGCATAAATATCCCTCTGTTAGTTATCGATTCCTCATTAATCTTTTTCGCAATGCATTGGTTCGCGCGCTATCAAATGCACGGTCAACTATTAATTTGGCCGCTTGTCAAGTTCACGCGTAGCTTAAAGCAATCGGAAAACACCAAAGTCTGGTAATTATTCATAATGTCATATATATTGTTACGTCGGAGTTTTTAAGAGAATAAAAAACACTCGCATTTGTTTGTTTCCTAATGAAATGGTCGCTCTATTTTAAGCAATAGAAAATTCGAAACAGCTCGGGATTGAGATAGATTACCTATACTGAAACGGAGAAAATTTGGCAACATAAAGGACGCGACGCGGTTGATATGAATTTATGAATTTTCAAAATTGTGACGGAATAATTTGGACCAAAAGTATTAATTAAAAGTATTAATAAGCAGAACTTAGATCACCAATAACTATTACTTCTTTAACGCAAAATTAATGGTTTTGTTTAATGAAAAAAAAACAACAAAAAAACTGCTTTAATGGGACGAGAGTACATCCGAAATAGGCGATTTACGGTACATAAAATAGAGACAATTATATTAGGAAATTACTAACAAAAAATAATTTACAACTTGACTTACTATTTGTCCTTAGACCTTAGTTGCTTTTGTCGTTAGTAGTTTGATAAGTCAAACCTTATAACACGAGTGGCATTACATAAGGTCTGACTCGTTATAGTTCGTTTGCTGAAATATATGGATAAATCCATACTGCCGTACAAATGAAAAAAGTCATACCTACCTCTTGTAGATAGCGCCTTTCTTCATTTGTACGGCAGCGTTGTCTTTGTTGACAATCGATTAAAATCTTTTTTTTTTTTTGCTAAGGTAGAGAGTAAAAGTAAAAACACTTAACACGATTGCTTTAATTTGTACTTAGAAATTTATTAAAGTAAAATAAATATTACCATTGTACGGTAATTTGATCGAATGAATTGCTACGCAAAATTTTTTTTTCCAGGGATTGTTGATGTTGCTGAATTTATTCCCGTACTTACTTCGAAACCATCTTCATTAAAAAAAGAGAACGCCGCAGATAAACTTTATTCGATTATATTGAAAACTAAGTCATCAAAAATCAGTTTATTCGAAATATTTTGCAATATCCATCGTTTTAAGTATTCTATTAAAAATAATTGCATATTTAGAATTTTTAATTACATTTATTGCGGTGATTGATGTGTGTTAGAGTCCGTTCAAATAAATTTTCTGGTATATTTATATGTTTGTATGTATCAAATTTCTTTTTTACAGTATGTGTACAAGAAAAAACTTTGAAGCCACTTTTCATATCTAAAAAATCTGTTGAACGGAAAAAGGTCGTATTTTGAGCATTTTTCTTTTTTATGGACTTACTATATAAGCTACTTTATCAAACTTATTTAAACTTATTATCTCGAAGAGTTTTGAAAAATATTGTTTATTCATTTTAATACTACATAAATATAAAACTTGAAATATGATTTTCTCGAAATGTAATTTTTCAAGATATACCCTATTTCCTTAAAAGTCTTCAATTACACAAATTCACGGACACTTTTTTTCTACTATACTTTTTCCACTTTCTTCATAGTCTTGACTTGATATCCACATTTTTTGGAAAGTTCCATTTGATGCTAATATTGATCCACCCATCCAGGCTCCAAATCTTCTTTCAGCACATTCATTAGCACTTATTAATTTCAACTTCATACTGGATGATATTCTCATTGATAAGTCTCTATTTAAACGTTCAGGGAATCCCTGAATAAAAGAATTGCCACCAGTAACAATAACACTACCATAGAGAGCTGGTTTAACTTCAACATCACACATTCCAACACTTGTAGTAACCATATGACCTACTCCAAGCATTGTGTTAGCAACCATGCCCCCTCGCATTTGTACCATACTTGGATCAAATAAGGCTTCTGGTATGCGAAATCTTTCGCAGCCAAAATTTTTCCGGTAACCAGTTGGAAATTCATAAGAGGATGCTGGTACAGTAGAAACTATTTTTTCCTCATACGGAGTTTCGAAAACTTGAAGAGTTGTTGCTTGGAAGTCTTGAATAAGTTTTTTGACCATATAATTATGCCATGACTTTGTTACTTCAGGAAGATTTTTCTTTTTTACCCATCGTGGTTTATCATGATCTTTCACAACTTCCTTGCTTTCGATCATGTACCCCGGTGAAAGATCAACGTCATTTTCTTGTAAAAATTGCTGACATTGCATTGAAATATAATCACCTCCAAGAGGTGTTGTTACAATAGCTTGTGTTAGAACAAATCCATCGTGAACTGGTATTGCTGATGTGTGCGTTGCACCACTATCTACAATAATACCAGTTGCTCGTCCATTAGCATAAGCTGCAAGAACAGCATTTTTTACTAGAAAATATGCTGGAACGTTATATTTCTCAAACATCAATTCAGTCAACTTTTCTCTTTTATTTCTAATATTCCAAGGTGATTCAGAAAATAATACTGGATGATATTCAGTATCAGACTGAATAACTTTTGAATAAGTATAATCCAAGACCTTCTCAAAATGATCCCAATCTTCTATCATACCATCTTTCATATAAGTAACTACTTCCATTCCTTTACGTGGTACATGAAGAATTGTTGTGTCAATATAATACTTTGGAGTAGATTGTGTTATATTATTATCTGGTTTTTTATCATC
>UXGD01008027.1:0-10114 GCA_900474315.1 Torymus auratus | reverse complement strand
TACATATACAGAAATAAATAATTCAGAACCACATCTATTGAAACTAATACGTGCACATACTCAGAGTGAGAAACTTTTTCTTTCGTCATCAACCCTTATACACTACCTACAACTAAAGAAAAAAAAATCACTTATTTGTCACTCGATTCCTTCGTCCATTTCAACACGCAAAGGAAAGCGATAATAATTCAATTACCTCACGATGACTACTCGACGTATTAATTATGCTCTCGTCGCACTCTTTTTCTTCTTTTCCACGTGTAACTCTACGCATTGCGCTCGCAAATAGCGACCATTCGTATACCTACATCTGTGTGTGTATCTATTGTGGGATGCAGTTTTCGCAGCGGTTAGCGGCTCTTGCGTTTTCCGTTTTTCTGATCGGGCATGTCAGTTTGCGCCTATGTACATAGAGAGTTTGACGCGTGAAATTTCAAGAAAAATCCATGACCATACTTTATTATAGCACACAGTTTTATTTTGTTATATTATTCGATGCGTACATGAAATAACACAGTTTGATTATTAAAGCAATATAGCTCTGCCGAGAAAATAAAACGATATCTGCGTCGTTCGACGCTGTTTACAACTTTGTTCGCTTGGCGCAGGAAAATTTATATTGTCTTTATCGTTTTACATACTGGCTAATGGGCCCTGGCCGCAAAGCAGCGCGTTCATCATCGCCTGCAAAAGTAATTACGTTGAATTGCGCGTACAGAGAGAATAATTTTTATACTTTTGATAATTAAAATCACCTCGCAGTTAGCTACGATGTCAGCTACGTCGGCGTTCATTTCCATGTGCTGGTTTTTCGATAGGCTCCGAGCTTCTGTTCCCTGCTGGGCGCAGTATTTCTGGTAATTCGCGCATGTAATGCCTTGCTGTAAGATAAATGATGTATGAATTGTACTTGTTAAGGGTTGGTTGTACCGATACGTACAGATCGAATGTTATCCATGATGTTTCTCGCCATATCGACGATGCTATTATCTGACCCTGACGTCTTTAAATAACGAATGTTTTTTAAAAAATATTATATGTAATACAAATCAACAATTAAATTCTGTGACACTTACATGTGTACTTTCAAATAGCCCACCGACGACGACGAGTAAAACGAAAAATGTCGTCATTTTGCTGCAGGCCATTTTGAAGAAGCAAAATTGTTTACCGATTTCCAACTTTAAACAATAATATATGAAGGGTCGGATTGAGTGACTCTCGTTCAACGCTCGATCCGACTCGGACTGCCACTATAAACAAATGCTATCGCTGCATGATGAGGTCGTGTTTGCGCAATCATTGCTTGCGATTGAAAAAACCGCTGCCAATGAATAGTCGCGTTGCTTCCTCAAATTAATGTAAAACGATGGATGTACACAATAAATCTATTACATACAATGTAAATATTTATGTTAAAACTTTTGTTTTAACTGTCACAATTCATTTTCGGTCAATTTTTAACAAAAATTTGTTACGGTTTTGCCTTTTTTAACTGCGCAAAAGATGAGAATTCGTTGTAAAATTATTATTTACATGTTACAAATTTGCATGTAAGCTATATAATAAAACATTACATTTACGATACCTTTTTATGTTTTTGAGATATATCCTATTAACGATGTTTTCATAAATAACCATAGCTATTAACCCTTTTTAAATGAAGTATTAAGTATTTATTATTTTCAATTATTATTATTTAATTTTTATTATATATTTTACACTGCTTCAAGTCCATTATATTAATAATTTTATCTTGAAAGTACAAAAAACTGTTTTTTCACAATTTTTCTACCAATTTGGGGACTTATTTTCCGTAAAAACAATCATTTTCATGAATAATTCATAAATATTAAATAAATTCGTGATTTATTATATCCATTCATTTTATTATAGTAATAAGTGCCTTTGAAATGATTTTAATCGACTTTGAACACCATTAGACGTCAACGCCATAGTATAGTTCGTGATTCAATGCAAAATACAATTGTGTACAGCAAATGTATTAATCAACCCGGCCTTTGAAATTCATACTGCAAACATATTGTAACGGCACGTCTGCACTTCTTTCCGACGTTGTTAATGTTATCACCTACAGCTGACCATTAATTACTACATGAAATCGTGACCGTATAAATAACAATCACATACACCAGCAATAAAACAAAAATAAATTTTCGACGAAACCTTACACATAATAATTACCGCTGCGCAAAAAAGGAGAGCCTTCCATACCCACCGCGTATAAATAATGAATAACCAAAGAAACGCGCGCGGCTACTTGGCGTTCCCGTCAATCAATTAGGAATACTTCAACCACGCCGCGGTAAATATAAAGTGCGCACCCGCATTCAATTACCACCGAAATAATAATCGATACTACGCGTATTTTTTTCATCCGCGAAAAACATCATTTCTCCCCACTCTTAATTCTTTCACGGAGGAATCCAATTAATCGCAAAGGTGTCTATAGGGGAGCTTGAAAGAATGTTGTAAAACGAAAAGTTTCGGGGGAGCTTTCGATAATCGATCGACCGGTCCATTAGTATCGCGGTGATATATTGCCGAACTTTTTGCGCGAAAATTTTAATTATAACTTTAGGGCGGCGCATTGGACTGACTAACTAATCAAGCGCGCTACATTGTTACAGAGACGCGCGTGGAGCGAGAGCTTCATAATGTAAGTTATATATTCACTATGATAAAATCTGAAGCGTGAAATTTTCCCAAGCGAAGGCCTCGATATATCGACTCGATTTTTTTTCTCGTTGCTCGAGGGGATATACATATAGTATATATACATACACACGCATTTTGAATCGATTTTAATTAAAATGGAACTCGAGGGGAGGTTTTGAACTGCGACTATGCTACTGCGGAATTTCAAATAGAAATTTTAAAATTGTAAACGGTTGGATGGAAGTAATAAAGGGTTTGAAAGATGTTTCGGTTTATTCATATCCGCGCATAGGATCACGTGCAAAAGAATAAATAACAAATATTTATAACTTTTAGTCGGGAAATGATTGGGTGGATTTTTTAATTTTGCGGCGTGCAAAGGCTATGAATTCTGGATTTCCATATACCACGCGGAACAAAATTTTAATCGAAATAAAATGTTTGCTTAATTAATTTTTAAAATGTCCTTTATAAATTCGCATGTAATACACTTTTACGTTAACGAACTATAGACGTATGAATCTGAACGGCATATATGGTTACAGAAACTATGTCTACTAAAATAATAATATTTTGTCATTAATTCAATCACATCCACTAAAAATTCCTTCTTTAGCATCGCACCATCCACTCAAGATACAATATAATAATTAAAACAGAACCATCCCTTCCCACAACACCTCATCCCCGTCACCCCAATCGCCAAATCTCCCATTCCATATCAAGTACATCGACCTTCCACCCTGACCTTCTCTCCTCCCCCTCGACAAAAAGTCTCCGGCATATCAACAGGCAGACGCGTCTACATCCCCCACCTCCTCGCCCCGAAAGCCGAGCCTACTACACCGCCACCTGAAGATTCCCGCGTCTCAGCCTCTCCCCCAATGCGAGAGACGGGGGGAAAGGAGATGGCGAAAAGACGGCGGGGCGTTCGGGTAGGTTAGTGAAAGCTCGCTCGCGGGGTCAAGTCCGGATCCACAAGTGGTGATAAATGAGGCCGAAACCGCTCGCTCGCGCAGCTGTGGCGGCGCGCGTTCTATATGTGTGGCATGCGTGTATCGATCACGCACTTCCGGTGAGGGGGAGAAGGAGCGAGAGCTTTTCGGCGTTATATGCTGTCGTGCGGGTGTGAGGGGGTGAATAAACCCGAGGGAGAGAGAGGAGAGGCTTTGTTTTGGTTTGATTGGGGAATGATGATTTGTGGTGTTGATAAGTGTCGGAGAATTGACAGTTGTTACATAATGTTGATTGGGGTTTCGTTCGAGCAAGTTAAATGTACCGAAAATTCTACTAGTCATGATAAGTATGGTAATGTCTGATTAGTTTAATATTATTTTTACGCGTTATTTTTAGCCATGCGAATAATAACTGTAGATGGAAAAAATTGTTGATTCTACTTTTCACACAGTTGATGTAACTTGGTAATAACAAGTTAATTCGACTTACAACGATATTGGTAGAAATAAAATTAAAAAAGTATACTCTTCCTTTTGAGAATGTGAAATGTGTATTATAATTTTAGATATTGAAAATTTATTCTTTTTTTTTTTTTAATATTCGCTAGCACAAACAAGTTAGATAAGCTGTAATTTTTTTTCCTTGCAGTTTCAAATATATAAAATTATTAATTAAAGTATCTGTATAGGTCAGTCATTCATTGAGCGACGAAAGCAATTTATAAAACCCAAATTGTATTCCTCATACAGTAAATACACATTTTATAGTATAAAAATAAAAATATTCATCAAAGTTTGTCCTAACTCTTAATGTGTTAGCTAACCAATTCAACTTGATGGTCTTCTACCAGGGGTATTCTGGATGCGTATTGACCCTGAAAATAAAACAAAATGTAATATACCTATAAAATAACTAATTTGAAAGAATAATGAAAAGAAAACAGGAAAATATTAAAAAATTGTGATTTTATCTTTTTATACTCTTAGTTCAGAGTTAAATAGCGAAAACATTCAGTATACTTATGAACAAAATACATGCAAATATCTACAATGAGCGTAAGCTCAGCATAAACGAGCAACTCAACCGAGCTCGCCTGATTACCTATCCTCCCACTTTGTTCTTTCATTTGATCTATAAAACAAGAAAACAAACCAGAAAAAAATAGGATCAAATTCCGTACTTTTTTCATCGTGTTTCTACAATTTTTCCTAGATTTCTATTAATCATTGTTCAACCAGGACCACTTTCACCATACACTTACCCAGGAAACATCGTCAAGAAATCAAACTTGCGCACTCTTCCGTCCTGGTCCAATTCCCTCATCTTCTCCATATCTTCTTCCGTCAAGGTGAAGTCGAACAGGTCCAGGTTTTCCCTCTGCCTGCTAGGTTTGCTGCTCTTAGGTATGACGATTATGCCGCGCTGCACGTTGTAACGCAGTAATACCTGAGCCGTTGTCTTCCCGTGCTTCTCGGCGATTTCTTGGACTACAGGGTGGGAGGTCGGTGCCGGCATGGAAGCTAGTTTCCTCGCGTGGGCAATGTCTCCCGAACCTAGGGGACTGTATGCGGTTACAACAATGTCGAGAGATTTGCAGAGCTTCACCAGGTTGGGCTGCTGTAGGTAGAGGTTCAGCTCGATCTACAAAAGTTATTTGTTTGGTTCAAAAATTTTCTCTATATTTATTTATGTGTTACAATTATTATCTTGTATAACATATATTATTGAATCTCAGTACGCGAATTTTAATTTCTTATGTCCGAAGGTGGAGAGAAGAATATTCCACTCTCGCATTTCGAATGAAGGATGCACAAATTATTTAGTACGCTTATACTAAAAATTGATCTATGACTTGATATTTAAATTTTCTTGTACGAATTCATATTAGCATTATTATATAATTTTCAAATCAGTTAAGCTAGTAAATATTCCCTAGTCTAATTTTTAATATTACAATTCAATATTAGGATTTTATTCATTAATTTTAATACATTATATTTAGAATTATTCAAGAAACGTAATGTGGCTGTAATAATAATAATAATAAAATTTTAAAAAGTGAACTTCAACGAAAAAGACACGTGAAGAAATTGAATAACTATTATAAAAATATTTTAAGAACATTTCATTTACCTGAATGTTAGCTGGTTTGATTTCTGCGTGATTGAAGATGTTCAATGTTTGAGTTTCGTTGAAGTTACTGAGACCAATAGACCTAATACGTCCCGCTCGTACTTGTTCTTCCATTGCCTTAAATACAAAACATACGTCTTATATACACTTTCCCAGTAACTATAATTATCAACTTTACCTTCCAAATAGCAACGTGATCCGTAGTTGGGTCGATGATTGCTGTTCCATCGTCCGCGTAAGCAATCTCCATTTTTTCGTTTTTCTCGAATGCAAACGGAACGTGAATCATATACATGTCAATGTAGTTTAGTCCTAGATTTTCCAGGGAGATTTTCAGGTATGTTTCAACATCTTCATACCTCATGCCTTGCGGTGGTAACTAAATAAATTTGTATTGAATAAAATGTGACGAAATTGAATAAGATAGTTTAGCAAAAAGTGCGATAGCATCCTGGCGGTAAGTATCTTACTTTCGTTGTTATGAAAATATCCTCGCGTTTTCCTCCTTGAGCGAACCATTTTTTCAGTGCACTGCCGACGGTCTTTTCGTTTTGATAATTATAGGCGGTGTCGAAAGCTCTGTACCCGACGCCAAGGGCCGACAAAAGAGCTTCCACTTCCTGTGTTGGTGTTCTCTGGGATAAAAAACAATATATTTTTTATTTTTGTATATTTTTTATAGTGCCTTGTGTATTTTCTTACAACTATTCATGTGACAATTTTTTTTAATATAAAAAACCAAAGGAAACGTAAAAATACGTACAAGTACTTATGGAAAAAAAAGTGAAGTATAAACTTACGAAGTGGGTGCCAAACCCTACAAGAGGCATCTCGATGCCATTGGAAAGCTTTACTGGCGGAGACCTTAATTCTTGAGCATTTCCAACAGTTAGGCAAGAGGTATATACGAAGAAAAAGATGAAACTGTAAAATTAATAAAGTTGCTAAATTATATAGAGTAATACTTTTTACAAGCGAAAGTGAAATACTTACCTAAAGCGTATCTTCATCATAGTGTCTGGAAAGTTTCTTATGAATACAGTTTTAAATTGTTCTCTTTTGGTATACTATTTACGAAGTCTTATATATGCATAACTTATCAAAAAAAAGCTATTAACTTCAAAATCATATTTAATCAATTGGCCAATCTATGGTAATCACATTGCATAACAAGAGTTAGAATATGCATAGTCAGTATGACTGGAAATTTTGCAATTTAGTGTATGTAGAGTACTTCACTAGTGAATGAACAAATAATGAAATTGTAATTTTTGCTATTCAATGAAAAGTTTAAAAATAGATTAAAAGTAAAAATCTTTTTTAATTAGTATTTTAAAGTCTTCAAACTATACGTGAGTGATAAAATTTTAGATAAAGAATTAAAGTAGGAATTTCGTTTAAAAGAAATCTGTAAATCTCCTAAAAACCAGTAAATGAACACGTGATGCTAGTGACTGAACACTTTGAAACCAGTGAATGAACACTTTGTATGTACTTATGTAAGTTCAGTAACAGTAATTTTACAATCTGAATGTTGAAAGTTGACACCAGAATGATAATGATATACTTTATGTATTAAAACTAAACATTAAATATTAAACATTATTGATTTTTCATACAGTACAGCATGAGCTGCGAATGCGTTGGTTCACTAGATTCAGGAGTATATAATGAACCAACGTTGGAACACGTAAATTATATTTAAATAATTAACTTTTTTCTTAAAAATAATATCGAATCGTAAAACTTCATTTAGACGCAAGATTTTAGCACTTATAAATATAGAATCAAAAAAGTTATAGTTTTCTTGCTCAATAAAATTTTTTTATCAAAATTTCTCGAAGCAAAACATTTTTTTATTCCAAAATTTTAATGAGTAAAAAAAAAAATTTCGAAAAATAAATAGATATATAGATTACAATTACTATATAAACCAGTTGATTTTATTAGTGCAAATAAGTTAGATAAGCTTTAATTTTTTTCGTGTGGTATTAGTTTTTAAAACTGTAATAAATACTACTTAACATTTTCTCAAATGTATAAAATTATAAAATAAAGTACCTGTAGGTCAGTCATTCATCAAGCAACAAAAGCAAATAATAAAAAAGTAATTGTATTCCTCATGTAGTAAATACAAATTTTGTGATATACAAAATAAAAATGTTCATCAAAGTTTATCCTCATTCTTAACAATGTGTTAGTTAATCAATTGAACTCTATAATTTTCTACCAAGGGTATTGTGGATGATTTTCGACTCTGAAAATAATACAAAATGTAATATCTAAAAATAACCTAATCTGAAAAAAATAAAATAAAAAAATTATGAAAATATAAAAAAAAAATTGTGTCAATATTTTTGTATGCTCTGAGTTCAGAGTTGACGAATGTTGAAAACATTCAGTATACTTGTCAACAAAATACATTTAAATATATACAATGAGCGTAAGCTTAGCAAAAAAAAAAAATGCATTTCAACCAAGCTCACTAGAACACTAATCCTCACACTTACACGTTCTTTCACGTGATCATGAAAAACACAACAAAACAAGAGAACAAAACCAGAAAAAATAGTTTTTCTACAATTTTTCCTAGATTTTCATTAATCATTTTTCATCCAGGACCGCTCCCACATTGCACTTACCCGGGGAATTTCGCCAAGAAATCAAACTTGCGCAATCGTCCCCCCTGGTCCAATCCCCTCAACCTCTCCATATCTTCCTCCGTCAGTGTGAAGTTGAACAGGTCCAAGTTCTCCCTCTGTCTACTAGGTTTTCCGGTCTTAGGTATGACGATTATGCCGCGCTGCACGTTGTAGCGCAATAATATCTGAGCCGTTGTCTTGCCGTGCCTCTCGGCGATTTTATGGACGACAGGGTGGGACGTTAGTGCCGGCAAGGAAGCGTTTTTACTCGTATGGATAATGTCTGCCGAACCTAGGGGACTGTATGCGGTGACAGCGATGCCGAGAGATTTACAGAGCTTCACCAGGTCGGGCTGCTGCAGGTAGAGATTCAGCTCAATCTGCAAAAGTTTTCAATTGAGTTTGACATTAGCGCGTGAAATCTAATTTCTTATACATGTATAACATTAATTATAATTAATTATAATTGTATCCCTACTAACAAAGCATCACGCTCCCGTACATGTTAAGAAACCTACTATATTGATCTTTGACTTTTTATACGTAAATTTTGTTGAACAAATTCATACTTAAATTATCATAACTACTCAAATATGATCAATCTACAAAAAATGATCATAAATTGCTAGGAAATCGTCTATTAAGTTCACTATAAAGCTTATGTACCACACTAAAAATGTAATTATTAAACAATTTTTAATTTATAATTAAAATTAACATTTTTTAATCTTTTAAACTAGTAAATATTCCATAATATAGTTTTTAATGTAAGCAATAGAAACAACAAAGTCTCTATAGCTATGCAATTAAGTACTGACTCAAACGTATCCTTTAAACTTTTTTTTTTGAAAAAACATACTTGGAAAAATTCAATGACGATTATAAAATTATTTGAAGAACATTTTGTTTACCTGAAGGTTGGCTGGTTTAATTTCGGCGTGATTGTAGATGTTCAATATTTGAGTTTCATTAAAGTTACTGACACCAATGGATTTGGTACGACCAGCTCGTACTTGTTCTTCCATTGCCTTAAATACAGATCATACGTTTTATACACACCTTATGATTAACCATAAATAATTTCAACGTTACCTTCCAAATAGCTATATGATCTGTAATTGGGTCGATCTTTACGGTTCCATTGTCAGCAATGGCAAGCCACATTTTTTCGTCTTTCTTGAACGCAAAGGGATGGTGAAGCATATACATATCCACGTAATCTAGACCTAGACTTTCCAGGGACAATTTCAGGTATGTCTCAACATCTTCAGACCTCATTCCTTGTGGTGGCAACTATAATCGTATTTAATAAAATTAAAAATATGATGAAAATGATAGAACTCTGTAGGTTTGAGTAAGTATCTTACCTTCGTTGTTATGAAGATATCCTCGCGTTTTCCTCCTTCGGCGAACCATTTTTTCAGTGCACTGCCGACGGTCTTTTCGTTTTTGTAATTATAGGCGGTGTCGAAAGCTCTGTACCCGACGCCAAGGGCCGACAAAAGAGCCTCCACTTCCTGTGTTGGTGTTCTCTGGGATAAACAACAATGTATGAAACCTTTTTTTAAAAATTTTATTTTTGTATATTTTTTATAGCTTTGTGTATTTTGTTAGAACTATTCACTTGGCATTTTTTTTAATATAACAAACCAAAGAAAACGTAAAAATACCTACAAATATTTATAAAAAAAAAACTGAAGTAT
>UXGD01008026.1:0-10114 GCA_900474315.1 Torymus auratus | reverse complement strand
ATTTTTCCTGCCATATATGTGCTGCCGACTAGAGTTTAGTTAATGTGCCACCATTAGGCGGTACACCTTCTCCCTGTTGCCTCACGTACGTAAGTAAGCCGGCTCGAGGGGATATAGGAGCGTTAGAAGATATGACCATCAACAACTACCGAAGTTTATTGAATTAATAAGGGAGCCTTTGTGTGAGAGTTAAATAATTGTTTTAATTTAAATAGTTATTATGATTATTACGATAAATTATTACGGTTACGAAATGATTAGTTATTTTCAAGACAAGGCAAGATTCTTTACATTCTTGATACCATAAGCTTAATATTGTATCGAAAACTGTATCTAAATATTGTATCGATTATTGTCTTGAACATTGAGGCAAGACAATGCAATATCAAAATTAATCTTGCTATATCGTGCAGCCCTACTTCACTACTATCAATCTCTCATAACACCAAACATCTTGCGGCAGAAAACTTATCAACATACACATAATACTTTATACATACACATAATACGTATAACCACTTTAAAAGCAGCGACTATACTTAGCGTCCGTCTCGCGTCTTCCGCGACGACTTCTGCTTTGATAAATATTTACAATATCACACCGGATTGCATAACCACAGGAAAGATCGCGTACCGAGCGACCCGTGCTCGCGATAAACGTCCCAAGGACGCGAATTATCGCGCGAAACGTGACTGCGCCGCTTTTTTTTACTGCTGCGCACACGCATACGTGGCGTTACAGAATATAATATATTTTTGGGCAATCGGCCCCCCTGCGCATCGGATAAACAAGACGCCGTTATCGGATCGAGACTGGATTCCGCATGCCGATAAGAAGGCGGCATGTGCGTTGTTGGGTTTTAACGCGGAAGCTCGGATGAGTGGGCACACTGGTGACAACTTAGTTGAATTCAGTGTGATTTCTTTTTTCTTTTTTTTTTTGTTGGTGATGGCAGGTTGCGTTTGAAGTTCGGCGATGCAGCGGTTAATTAAATAAGATAAAGTCCGAGACGGCGGGTGTTGGGAAATTTGTCTGCGTTATCGGAATCTGAGTTAGGTAATGTTTAGATATTATATACGGTCGAGCGATATATCTGACATAATTTCGTGGGCTATGCGAGCTTGATTAATAATTATTTTTACATGGTACAAATTAATTGGCAATGGTTTTTTTACATGGTGAAGATGATAAAGTAATCGTTTTAACAAAAATTATCGAAAATTAGGTATATTAAAAAAATGTATTAATACATAGTATAAGTAGAGACTAATTAATATTAGTTTTTATCTGCCTATTTGTTTATCTTTGGCTAAAAAAAATTTTTTTGGTCTATATTTACATATATCTTCTCAGAAGACAAAGTAAGTAATTCGCGTAAAACAAAGTAAACGGGGTGTATCGTGGTAACTGCCAAAATCACTTGTTCTTGTCTACCAAATTTTTATCTCAATCTTTTTTTTCCTGCGAACTCACTGCTTTACGCAATACTTGGCTCATTTTCTTATCTCGGTAAAAATAGCCTTTTTTCGGCTCGAATCCTCGGAAGGCCGGGAATCGCTGACATGGATTTTTAAAGCGCGCGTAATTTCTGCGTAATACTTTTTGAAATTGTGCCCAAAAGTTCAAAAGCATGTTCTTTTATCGTTACATGGTACCTATTTAAAATG
This sequence comes from Torymus auratus, assembly GCA_900474315.1. Classification (NCBI taxonomy): domain Eukaryota; kingdom Metazoa; phylum Arthropoda; class Insecta; order Hymenoptera; family Torymidae; genus Torymus; species Torymus auratus. Next base: position 8,446 of record UXGD01008026.1, on the reverse strand, counting down.
AGATTACAAGCGTGATGAATGACTGAAATGATTTCTTTTGTCCACTACTCTGTGCGTAAAGAGAATTTTCGTATTCGTTCTACTTGTATTTTTAGTTTTTCGGGGCGTTATAGTGGTTTGGACGTTTTCACGAATTACTTGTTAGCCGTAATATTTACTTTCCCTGGAATACAACAAAGCTGTATAAAGTTTATACACTTATTCATTTTGTCAAAATATTGATTACGTACGTATCCGAAAATTTAAACACGCGATATAAGTGTGAGGAATTTTCAGGAAATGAATTAACGTTTCAAGTTTGATATCATTGATTCATTTATTAAATTTGTATTTATAAAACATATAATATTCCGATTACTTTTTAGTATCTAATCAAAACATTACATATACGAAAAATTTCATCATATCAATAACATTTTTATCAGTAAAAACTAATATCAAGTGTACGACGCATAAAACTTTTTCACTTCGTATATAATCCACATCATTATAGACACGCTGTGAATTCAATAATTCCGAAACCTAAATAAAGATCAATCCGCACCTAACTTCCAACAGCAAAATCAATTCTTTTCTTTCTTTTTCAAGTCCATCGCAGCGCAACCATAGACAGCAACTAACCAAGCGACAAAAACTCGACGATTTCCTAACAAACTTACGCGCTCAGCTGTCCTCACTTTTTTGCTCGCGATACACGCGGAAATCCAGCTCTCCTCGCTCTGCGCCTCTATATCGCCGTCGATTTATTTATTTGCACGAGCGCCGCGTAATTCGAGCGACGCTCGCCACGGAAAAACAAGCATTCGCTTTTCCCATCCTGCTTGCGCGCAGTTTCCGCCCTTGCGACGACGGCCACCGGAAGCGACAGTTTTTCTTTCTCTCTCTCTCGTCGGTGTAAATCTTCGATCGCTTCCCGATTGCTTGCGCAATCGACGCGTTCTTATACTTACGGCGTCCAAGGATCGAGTGCGACGTGTGTAGCATTGACGGGATCTTTCCGAGCTGACCTAACAACACGCGTGAATCAATCGACGCGGGTTGTGATGTTAAGGCTGCAGGTGTTTTGTCGGCTCTTTGTGTGTGTTGATTGGCGGCAGGATTTTAGCGAGATTGCGGAAAACAGTGAGAGTTCCTTGAAGTTGTTTAGTGCTTTTTGCTATTTTTGGAATTTTTACTGGTATTGTGGATATAGTCGGTGCCAATTAGCCGGTGATTTTCGAAAAATCATGATTTGATTGAAAACAGAGCTATAAAGGGGTCGGTCATTAAGAATTTATTTAAATGGATCCAAAGAAAACTAATCACGTACACTTTATTTACGCTTTTAATTATATAGAGTAGCCCAAACTTCCTAAATTCATAGCAAATAATCAGAGAATGAAAATTTGATTGGAAAGAGCTTGATTTATAATTCCATTCATGTTTTCCTTTATAAGAACTCACTATTAGCTTAAAAGAAATACCTTATCGGCTTTTTTTGTTAGAAAACATTTATATTTTATGTTGTAATAATAGAAATATGCAGATCAAGGTTTCGTTTATAGGCGTTACATCACTTTTTTCCGTTTATCAGAAGTAAAACTTTCAGTTATCAAGAAAAACCTAGTTACTTAAACAAAAAGAGGTGGTTACGTGATAAAAATATCCCTATTACGCATATCACCATGCACGTGCTCTAGTTTTTATGAGTAACCATCCGATGTGGCGACGACGATTGTTTTGTTATGCAAGATTAAAATATTTTAAATATAAATTAGTAGTTATTAATTTAACTATATTATCATTATCATTAAAATTGTAATTGAAATCACAGAATAACAAAGTAAACTGCGTTACTGATTTTTTTCTCACTAAAAACATTAAATTATCACCGTTCATCAGAAATAAAATGAAAGCTTTTATATTTAAACTATGAAAATTAATTTCAGTATACGTTTCCTCATTACTTCCACTCGACTGTCACTGAAAATCGTTCGCATAATTACTATTATCACAGTACATAAAATCGCAGTACATATTATTACAATTCGTTCTTCTTCAAAGCACACAACACGTCGAAATAATCAAACGACAGTTCGCTAATGAATTAATTCTGCATAACAATATTCCCAATACCACTTCATCATCCCATCGCTAAACAACACACGCACAAAGCCCCGCATTTTTCTTAAAATGTCATTCACAGCTAAGAGACAAGAAAAAAAAAAACAGCGCGCAACTATATTGTTCATAGAGATTATCAAGCAGCTCGCGTGTCCCCTTGTTTTTCCACATTTCTCGTCTACACACACACACATACACACGCACTCTTTATCTCGAAAAACGATAGGCCCCGCGAACGACTGGCACATACGTTACACAATATTTGACATCTATACTACGCGGCGCTTCTCTCTTTGTTTCTCTCTCTCTTCTTCCTCCTTCATACTCGCGTCAACAAATAAACGCATAAACATCAATTACAGCGGGCGCGCAAGCGCGAAAAAAGTAAATAATCTCGCGTACCGCACTGAGTGTGACACACACACACGCGTAACGTTACGCGTGTCCTTGCCCACCTGAATTTATCGCTCGCTTGCGCTGCGTAAAAAAACGAAACCTCGATTATTCTCTCTCTCTCTCTCTCATGGTCTGCGCGCGAACCTCTTGTCTGCGCGCGCTCTTTTATATTTCTTTATCGTCGCAGAAGGCTATATACGCACGAGTCTCGTCCAGAGCGCTTGGCATACTGTCAAGGATCGACGAAAATTCACGTGACGCGGAAACCTTTGTATATGTGTGGATACGACGATAAGCATTGCCGAGCGCGTGTCCTTCGATGAGGTTTGCCGCTTCGATTAATTCGAGAGCAGTGCGAGCAAGGATTTTTCGCGGGTATCTAAGACGGATGGCGTACGAATGTGTATTTCACGTGATGCCGCACGATGCGTCGGGGTTTATGATGTTTTCGCATTTTGAATAAATTGTCCAGCTGTAAAATTGCTGGGTTTACGATATGTGCACGTATCGAGAACAAAGATGTTTAGGCGAAGGTTGTGGTATAGAACGATTGCCAATGTCGAGCCATGTGTTTTTCTTTATTTATCGGTTGCATTGTTTATCGATAAAATGCAGTTTTGTTGACGCAGCATTTATTATATTTTAGTTACTGATCTACGGGAATTCACTTAAAAGTGTATTAATTATTCAAATAATAAAGAAATTCGCATATGATAATTTATTCAAATATAATACACACTTTATTGGGCTTGAACATAGATCGTTATTATCTGACCTACAAAAGTCGGTTAGATATCGCAGAATTCTGCAGTTTACATTACATAAATACAATATTACATTAACATTTCGACTTCACGCATTTGCTGATTATAAGCACCTTGATCGTTGGTAATGAAATTCACTTCCTGATTAACTGCAAAAATTCGTCAATATTTTTTCTCTCTCCCTCTCTCTCTCGACTCATTGAATAAGTTCGACAACTTCCTTCTTAGCCGTAATCGTGTTTTTCGTCACGCGGTTTGTTATTTGCCTCTTTTTGCCGCATTTTACCTTTCTTATCTATTATCGCTGTAAATCGGGTATACTTTTTGTCCAACCAACTTTTTTTGTTTACCTTTTTACGCACTATGCGCTATGTATTATACTCACGCCTACAAAACGTAACCTACCGTATACGAATTTCGCACTATAATATTACCATATTCCAACTTTTATCAATCAATATTCACCTATCTCAATGTATTTACACATATACTCGTTCCCCTTCCTCATTGCCGCAACCATTGTAAAGCGCTCCATGTACAATCGCATGCTAATGCAAGATCCATAATTACCACGTTACACTTGCATTATAACGAACCGTATTACGCTATATACAGATTTGCGACATTTCCCCCCGTGCGAGCAAACAAAGAGGAGATCAACTCTACGCAGCGTTCGGAGGCCACTTCGAAATCAATTATAGGTCTCGCTGATTTCCCAGTGAGCGTATGCGTGTGTGTGTGTGTGTGTATATAGATGTTGACGTTGGCACCATCGTCGTCCGGCTCTTGTTTCGCAACGCGAGCCCGGCGTCAGTTACCTTCCGCGTCCGCGCTTAATAATCTCTTGCCCGAAATACACGGAATGCTAAATAACGTAACAATATGGAGTGTAATACAATGTAGCAGTTGCTCGCGTCTGCAATGATGTTGAGAGACACGATTTATTTGTAGGTTGCCAAATGTTTATAATATATCGGTTGAACAAAAGCTAGAAATTTAGCTTTGCCAGTATAGATATACTATACCGGTCCGATATCGCGTTGCTTCGCAAATTTTCAGTTTCGAATTGTCAGTGTATTATTTCAAACAGATTCTTCTATTACTTGCCAATCTATCATCTCTCTCCTCAAATATATATAAGGTTCCAAAAAGCACAGCTTATTCATTACCATACAATCCTGCATGTGTTTTCATTTCAACCTGCATGTACATACAAAGTCGCGCCCGGAAAAAGAAAGAGCCGCGTTGCACAACGGCATGGCGGAAATGTCGTAACCCTGACTGCTCGTCGGCACGTACACGTATGGTAATCGCCGCTCGGCCGTGAAATGTAACATTTATCGCGGCGGAGAGTAAATATATAATAATAATCGGCGGGCGGGCGAGCGGGCGTCGTTAACATGCGCGACGCGCTCGTGGAAGGTTGTGTGTAAGGCTGCACGAGAGCAAGACGATATTTCCGGACTTATATTGTCTTGATCTTGTAAATTCTTGAAAACTTCTCTCTTGTCTTGGTCTTTTCAGTCAATATGAAATTCTTGTTCATATTAGAGTTACGCAGATATACAACAGTAATTATAGAGTTACGCAGACATGCAACAGTAAGCAAGTCGCTTATTAAACAAAGTCGTAATCCCAAATAGCCGGGGGATGCAAGGTTCACGAAGAAGGAAGGCATAGACGTGAAATAGGTAGTAAGTTTTTTAAATAATTGACTCGTTCACTTTCGCACATCTCCGAAGATCCCTTTTTTGCAAGGAGCCCGCGCACCATCGGAGTGACCTTTGAGTTTCAGACCTTTTTAAATGTTTCGCTGTTAAAAATGTCCTTAAATTTAAGAAATTTTAAAGTTACAAATGTTACTGAATTTTAAGAATAATTTAACTGAACGTAATTTAATTTACAAACTCACTAGGGTAGCGGTGAGAGTTACTATGTGATTAACATAACCTCTTAGATGTTAAGTCAAGTAAAATTGTACAACGAACATTGTGTTAAGTATTAAACTCATTTTATTAATTTAGTAATCGGTTATTTTTGTCGAAATTTACTTAAAAACAAGATTTTTCTATATTAATAAATCTCGTATCATACACCTATGAATTATCCATTTCGCAATTCCTGTGTTAAAATTCAAAATCTTCTATTTTTTAAATCGTTAATCGTAGAATAAAAAGTGTCCGACAACTAATTTTAGGTGTCCGACCACTGGTGCCGTTACCCTATATCTTGATCCATTAAAACATAAAGTTTTACTCAAGATTAACAATAAACCTTCAAATATCAATACGAAATAGTTGTGTGTTACAGAGAAGGTGATGGTTTTTGATTAAACAGACTCTCGTTAGTTTGCGGGTTATTCGCGTTGGTCACGGGGGGACTGGGTAGTGATATATGGGATGATGGAGCTTTTTGTGAATATCGCAAGGTCTCGTTACAAGAATAACTGAAAGTTGAGTCATGAGTGGTAATGAAAAGAATAAAAAATATACCTCCGTTTAGTTATATGTTATAAAATGTATCCACACTTGGGATCTTGAACATATTTTTTTTTCTTGGCATTCTGACGAGTCTTTTGTTTGTTGTTATTTTCTTCCGTGTATCCTTGTCAATGTTAGTAATCGATAAATAAAATGCAACGAATATAAATTATATTTATAAAAAAAATTCATTTGATCAATTTTGGTGGTCTATCAAATATACAGGATTCTAAAATTCAAATCAAGACAACAATGGAAAAAGTCTAAAATATCGCAATTTTTAGAACACACACACACATTTAGCAATTAGTTACAACTACTTGCAATATCGTTAAAAATGCATTCTTCTCTTAACCGTATAAAGCACCACCACTTAATACATTCCACATTTCGTTCATAAAACCATGTCGAGAGAAAAGCAAGTCGACGCGACCGGAGAAAGGCAATTTCCTTATCGCACCGGCGAAACCAACTAAAAAGTCATCTCACACCTTGTTCTACAACTACCCTACATTCTCCTATCAGATCGATATGACCGTGCGCTACACGCGCGTATGCAACCGAAAACTGCACCGCACGTCACCGATCGGAAATCGCAGAATTTATAGCCTCTCCTTACTACACCTCGGATTATACTTTCTTATACACTATACATACATATACCCGACTCGAGGAGGAATCTTTATCTCACCAAGCAGCCGGATAAATCGCTAGCTATGCCTCCTGCAGCTGCGCAGACACGACTTTACGTATGCTGGCATCAGGGGCGCGAAGTGTTACGATCTTTAGAAAGTGATATCAAATGCACACACATATATACACTGCACCAGGGTTTATAACTGGGCCATTGGGTCACGCGAGCTCGCGAGTTTCCCGGCTTCTTTTTCTGTCTCTCCCTCTCTCTCTCAGTGTGTGTTGCTGCGCGTAAATTATGCATGCGTATTATACACGCATCCGGAGCTTAGAGTTTCGCAAGATCGCGGCACGGAGGATGGTTTTAGTGTTGTCTTTATGGTTTATAGGGTTTTTGGTAGTGGTATGCATATGAGGAAGTTTCTAGAGGCGGTGGAAAAATGCCGGTATTTGAAATGTTAATAAGCGATTATTTGAATAGCAGAGGGAATATGTACGTGATTTTTATCGGGTGAATGTAAAATTTCATGAAAGGTGATGTGTATGGGATAAATGTTGTTTATAGCTGTGTTTATTATGCAAATGTGTGATAATATATTTAAAATTATATCATCATCGTGAGATTTTTCATATATAATATACACTTTCAGAAGATTATTAGAATAGATTTTGATAGCAAATTAAAACGTATTTTATCCAAGACGTACCCTAGATATGTACACGTATATCCGTTGAATTGACAGTATTTCCAATATGCCATTCAAAATTCGTACTCTACGTCATGAATGACTCAAAATAATTTGATCAGTTTAAAAATGCACATCCGTTTCACTTACATTAAAATTAAATAGCCCGAGTGGAAACAGTTCGTGTGTTTGATTTGGTTGGACGTATTAATACCCCGTGTAATGTGCATAATTTAAAATCTGTTATTAAATTTCCGCTCGTCCTGCTATCTGTGCCCACAATTTGTCCGCCTAAAATCATACATTTTAATTTATTATCAAATTTAATACTAAATTAATCTCGTCAAACATTCAATTATTCATTTATTTTATATAATTTCATTAGGCGAGTTTGAATCTAACGGATTTTAATGGAATAAGGTTCTGTTTATTAAAGTTGCAAATCCCCAGTCGTTCTCGAGATTCGCTGAGGTTTCTTTGTTTTATTGTTCTTTTTATTTTTCAATTTAAATACAAAAGTGATTATTCATTTAATATTTTTTAAAAATTTGTGATTCCAATTGATTACAGTCAACCACTACTTCAAAATTTTTTTTTTAATTTAAGTCTCTTTTCCCAATTATAATATTAAACTGAGAAATGGTAAATAACCGAAAAAAAATAATTGAACAATCTTTAAAAATAGTTACATCTAAAAATGATATCTTCCTGAAAATAGTAAAATTTAAATTTAAAAAAATAAGATTCACATACATATAAAAAGTGCAAACACTTTGTTTCGCTAAGAAACAAAGACCCCACCGAGCTCCAACCTCGAAAACCGCGAGAATATACCAAACTCTTTAAAATTCAGCCTCCAACGACACAACGGAAGCAGCGGCGGCGGCGCTTTACATTTCGGCAGAATCGCGACGATTTGCATTTGCGCGAGCTACAGTCGCGCAACTTTCTTCGCGTATATACAGTGCAGCTGTGAGGTCGAAAAACTCGAGTTGACGACGGCGGCGACGTAGGAAGCGCGCAACGCCAGCAGTGGAATTAGCATTTTAAAATATACGCCGCATACGCACTGCGCCAATGACGCAAGCAAACGGGAGAAGAAAGCCCCTCGTATTATATGTGTGTAGATGTATGTATGTATGCGCGCGTGTAGTTTGCTCGTTTTGCGAGGGCGAACGCGAGCGCGGCTATTAATTATGGCGAGCTTTGGGTCGCAAGCGTCCGCGCTTTTTTGCTCTGTTTTCTTTTGCGGTGGTTGTTTTTAGGGGCTGCAGGTGGGGATGTACAGGAAAAGTCGATAAAGTGTCGTGCACTGAGAGAAGGATTTCATAACAGTTACTATATTTATTAACTGTTAGAATGGGATACTTGATTTTTGGCGAAA
>UXGD01008025.1:0-10114 GCA_900474315.1 Torymus auratus | reverse complement strand
CACGTCTCAAGTTTCTCGTCGACTCCGGCTCTGTCGTCTCGCTCCTGCCCAGGAGGGCGGTGAGCCGACGGCTCGCAGGAAGCCACCTCACTCTCCACGCTGCCAATGCCACCCACATCGCCACGTACGGAACGCACCCGCTGACTGTCAGCCTGTCGATGCGTCGCACCTTTCGCTGGGAGTTCATAGTCGCCGACGTCCAGACGGCTATTCTGGGTGCTGACTTCCTGCTACGGTTCGGCTTGCTCATCGAGTTTCGACAAGGATGACTGGTGGACCCGTAGACCTCTGAGTCCACTCCCGGTGAGTCGTATTCAACTTTTATTCACTCCGTCGCAGCAGTGGCACGCGCGAACGTGCCAGAAGGAGACCTCGGTGCGCGCATCTCACGCCTTCTCGCGGAATTTGCAGCCTTGGCCACGCCGACTACAGCAGCAGAACTCCTGGAGGGCGTATCAATGCACCATCAGATCTGCACGAATGGGCCTTCCGTAGTTGAGCGACCACGCAGGCTCTGCGGCGAGCGCTTGGCAGCAGCGAAGCAGCAGTTCGACACACACCTCAGCCGAGGTGTAGCGCGGCCTTCATCCAGCGAGTGGGCGAGCCCGCTGCACATGGTGCCGAAGCACCCCGCCGTATGACGCACGACGGGCGACTACCGTCGTCTCAACGCATGCACGGTACCGGACCGGTACCCCCTGCCCATCGTTGAGGATCTCCTACAAGGATGCTACGGATGGCCGTGGCCCCCAAGGACGTGGGAAAAACAGCTCTATCAACGCCTTTCGGGCTCTTCGAGTTCTTGGGAATGCCGCTGGGTCTGCGCAACGCGTCACAGACCTTTCAAAGGTTCATGGACGCTCTAATGCGTGTCCGCTACCCTTCGTCGGCTGGTATTTGGACGACCTGCTGGTTGCGTCAGCCACGCCGGAGCAGCACCTTCAACATCTGCGGCAACTGCTCATCACGCTCCGTCAGGCCCGCCTCGCCATCAATATCGGCAAATGTGAGTTCGGCAAGGACAAGATGGAGTTTCTGGGCTTCCAGCTCTCCGCGGATGGATACGAATCACCGCCGCGCAAGGTTAAGGCCATTAGCAACTATACTAAGCCAGTGACGGCGCGGGAGCTGCGTCGCTTTCTCGCCATGCGGAATTTTTACAGGTCGTGCATTCCACGCGCTGCGGAACTACAGGCGCAGCTGCATGACATGCTGCGTGGCTTTCCGAGGCGCTCCAACAAGCCCGTCGTCTGTACCTCCGAGAGGACCGAACATTCGAGGCGTGCAAGTTCAGCATCGTAACCGCCGTCCGAGCGTCATTTATTGCGCACTCTCTGCCTTTGATTCTCTCGGCGGACGCATCCAATTACCAGATAGGAGGCAATCTGGATCAGCTGGTGGACGGATCAGCCCATTGGACTGCTCTCGCGCAAGCTAAGCGACACCGAGAAAAGGTACAGCACCTACGACCGTGAGCTGCTAGCCATATTCGCCGCTGTAAAGCACTTCCAGCGAATCTTGGAGGGGCAAGAGTTCGTGATTCGAACAGATTACCGGCCGCTCATCTACGCAGCGTTGCAGCGCTCAGACAAGGCATCTCCGATGCAGCAGTGACAGCTCGACTTTATTTTACAGTTCCAGGTCACGTTCGAGCACGTTTCCGGGGAGGAGAACGTGGTTGCCGATGCGCTGTCCCGCATGTGCATCGTCGACATGCCGACACGGCTGACCGCCGCCGCCCTCAGCGCAGCGCTGAAGGACTGCCCCCAGCTGCCGCATCTTTTGGAAGTAGCACAGTCGACCCTTCAATAACTGAGCATCGAGGACAACACTCTGTTCTGCAACATCGCCAACAACATCGTCAGGCTATACATGCCAGTCGCTCTACTGTGAATGGCGTTCGACGTGGTGCACGGACTGTCGCACCCCAGCAGGAGATCGACGTCCCGACTCCTGGCGCAGAAATTCATCTGGCTTGGCATCCGCAAGGACGTAACGCACGGATCGCGTTGGGCGACTTCGCCACGCCCGACAACCGCTTCGACCACGTGCACATTGACATAGTCATTATGCCGCTGGCCCGCGACAAGCAGTACTGCCTCACCATCATCGACCGGTTCAGCAGGTGGCCGATCCTCTACTAGAGCGACCTCCTGCCAGCCCAAGCGGAAAGGATGAGCTTCCCGCCAAAAGCGAGAGAGAAGGAGCCCTTTTCCCGCCAAACGAACCGACGCTGACCGGAGCGATCCAGCCGTCGCCAGGGGTGGTGCCCGGCAAGGCTACTCCGCTCTAACCCGCTCGCCTAGTCCGCACGCGAAGTCACTTAGTCATTATTATATACGCCGTGAAGTTACTTGTATCTTTTATCACTCGTTATTTCGGAGTCTGCAGCTCCGTCAATAAAGCTTTTATTCTCGACGCTACGTTTTATCTTTCGCTCGCATTCCACAATCCGCTTCCCGTGTTCCCTAGCACCGAAAGCATCCTATCACAAACGAACGCGCTAAACATCTATGTCCACTGAGTTTGCGCCAGGTGTTAGTCAAGTTTACTCTTTGTCCGTTACACCCAATCTCTGACTCTGAAAATTACTTTGTGTATTCATCTTCCCTTGTCTGATACATCCGGGCCAACTCCAGTTATCACTCCATGAGTAGGAGATACCGAGCTATCTTCATCGTTTCTTGCTCAACTAGAACCACGTCCCTCTATAACTACTTAATGTTTCCCTGTTCTATCCAGATGTTCGCCTTCTCCTTGGCGAGGACATGTATAGGCGGAGTTAAAGATAGCACATTTGCTGCATCTTTAGAGGTCGTTCTGAATCCACTGATTACTTGGACTGCCATTTTCTGTTGTCCTTGCTCGATGACACTTTGCAACGTTATCGGGATCCAAACTAGTGTGCCGTATAAGAGATTGGAATGGTCTTTGAGTGGTATCTCGAAGCTGTTCAACTCAAAGAATGATGGTTTGAACTTTCACTTCTTGGTTATCAGTACTTCATTCACTCGTTTATCATTTCCAGTGCCTGATTACATATTACTTCTAGCTCGATTGGATCTTCTACCATCACCGTCATCACGACATCATTTGCAAACGTTGCGACTGTGATTCCTTTAGGATATCTTAATGGAAGAATGCATAGTGGACATTCTAGTAGAATGGCCCGTAATCGATCTTTGAGGCCGATAGGTCGGCTGAAGTCTGTCTAGTGACTGAAGTCCATGCTTGGTCTGTATCGATTACTATCTTCCTTTCCTCGAAGTAAGACCTTACTACTTTGAGCATATAGTTTGCTATCTTACCAGCCAGTGTTCGATAGATGTTCTACCATTTAGCGGTATTACACACGTAATGAAAGTCAAGGGCTAATAACCGCGCAGTACCCGCCTTTTACCTATCCCATTGTCGTAGTTTTCGTAACAATCCTGCCTATCCTCTTCATTGCGCGTATGGTTGACCGTCTTCTGCGGAAGCCATTTTGTGAATGGGACCGTCTACCGCTTTCCTCATACGCTGTTTCTAGTCGATTGAACACCATGCGTTTATACAACTTTCATGTTATATGAAAGATGGGACTCGACTTCTTTCCAGGCTTCGGTATAGGCACTATAGCCATTGGCTTCAACTCTTTTGAAAAATTGCCTTCGAGCAGACATGTGTTGCACAGTTGTAGCAAGACTTGGTTTTCCGTTTGCAATCAACTTGAGGATCTTATTTGGAACTCCGTCCAGTCCTGAAGATTTTCCTATACTAATTTTATCAATTGGCTGTTGTAATACCTCTTGGTTAAAGGGTTCTACGTTCGATGTTTCATCTCGTTGATAGGTCCTTAATTCCGCAGAGAATAATGTATTGACCATATCAAGTAGATGCGTAGCTTGCTCATTATTATTCTATAAGGGGTTCCCCGCGGATCTCTCTTTATGGTATCTATCAGGGCTCTTTAGCACTCGCTCTTGCATAATCTGATTGCATAGCGCGTAAAGTGCGTACTGTACGCCCTGCGGGCGAAAAACAACTTACGCATGTTACGCTCCTCGTGGAGAAAATTAATATATGTACCACGGGAGTAAGTAAAGAATCCCTCAGATCGCATATATGTCACCCTCATCTTCGGCTCGGGCGACGATTATATGCGATCTGAGACATTCTTTACTTTTACTCCCTAGGTGCATAATCTACTATTCTTCAAGTTTATTTTTAGTAAAAGTTCGAAAAAAATTTGATCTTGGTTGCATGAACCTCGTGAGGTTGTATTGGGATCTGACATGGGGGCGTGGCGAATATATCGTCGTTCTCGAATAAGAAGGTGACAATTCAGAAGCCGGTTCATTAGGTGACAACTCAGAAGCCGGTTCAACAAGGGGCCAATTTAGCGGCCGGTTCAAGAAGATGACAACTCAGCGGCCGGTTCGATAAGTTCGAATGTCAACCATGTCATCGAGGCCGCTGACTTGTCACCTTATTGAACCGGCTTCTGAGTTGTCACCTTCTTATTCGGGAACGACGATATATAGGTATACCTTATCCATAGCCAACATGGCGCTCAAGAGCCCGCTCTATACAGCGTTAAAGGAGGCCTGCTCTAGTTCACCGCGCCACCACGAGGGTCGCAAAACCATTGTCGGATCCCAATAAATGTGTTTTGATCTTTTGGACCTTTATAGTTTACTAACTTAATGTATTGGTTAGAAAATTCTATTTTATCATTTACACTATTATATTTAAGTTTCATTAAATAACAGGAAGAAATTTTAGAACTACTCGTCTCACCCCTGAAAGTATGTTTTTGGAAGTTGACTTTTCGTCGAAAAATAAAAATAAAAAAGATATTGTAGATACCTATTATTATAAATCTGTTTGGCAACGTAACCATTTAATCTATTCTTCTTATTAGAGCTTTTTTCCATTATTTGTTACAGATTTTGCTTGCAGATTTTCAATTATTTTTTCTTTTATCTTTTCCTTCGCGCCTTTCTTTGCTTTCGTCGTCTTGTTTACTTCTCATTTATTATTTCCTCGTTAAATAATTGATCAACTTTTACTACTTTTTCATGCCTTTTTTATGTTTTCTTCCAAATGTTTCACTTTCTAGAATATTGCATATTCTTTCTTTTTGATTGTTTGAAACTAATGGTAGATTGTGTTATTATTTAAAAACAATTCTTTCTTTTTGTTTCCTTCTAGCGGGAGGTTTGTGGTGGAAAAAAAATTTTTGAGAAAATATGTTAGAAATCTTGCTTAGCACATTTGGAATCGAAATACACTATTTTTAGGAAATGTCTGCCTCGATGTGTGTGTGCGTGTGTGTGTGAGTATGTGTACGTCCGCATAAGTACCTCTCTCAAGTACTTTTATCCTTGCTCAATCCTGTCGAGACTCTTTCATCCATACTTATTGATTGGTATACGTTTTAAATATAGATTGCACTTTGGCATTTTTGGACTTGATAATAAAATAATTTAATTTATATTTTATTTTTCCTTTTTAATCTTTCAATATTTCAGTTTAGTTTTAGTATTCAAGATTTAAAAGAAATCTTAAAGTGATATGTATTATTTCAACCTGATTCTATTTCGTCTATTTAAAAACAGTTGCAAGTACGTAGGGGAGAATCCGGTGAAACGGGTTGTAGTCCGGGCGCGGTGTAGAAGGGGCCGTGGGACTAAAAGGCGCACGATCCACCAAGGTTTTTATTATGTATTTTGACCCTCTGAATTCTAATCTATAAGGTGTTTTCCGCTAAAGTGGTTAAAAAATTATTTATTAACAAAATTGGTATAAACAAATTTGAAAAATAACGTATTTTGGTTTTAAAAATTTACAGGCCGTAAATTCGTCATTTTCTGGAAGAAAAATGTTTCTTGAAAAATTCTCAAAAATTCTAAAAATTCCGGAAAATGTAATTTAAAAAAATTTTTTTTCTAGAAAACTACGCATCTGACGGAAAATTGCCAAAGATCCTTTTTTTTCATAGAAAATGCAAAATTTTTAAAACCAAAATACATTATTTTTCGAATTTGTTTACAACAATTTTGTTAATAAATAATTTCTCGACCACTTTAGCGCCAAACACCTTGTAGATTTTGATTCAGGAGATCATAATACATACAGAAAAAACTTAGTGGATCCGTGGACCTCTTAGTTCACACGGACTCCTCTGTACGGCCCTTACTATTGACGCTATATATTGATTATAGAAAGACATAGGCTATTTAAAATGTGTCTTTACCTAGTCTTTAATCTTAGTCAGCTTAATCTCCTTTGTTGGCGGTATTCATACTCTACATCACTGAATAATCAAAATATATCATTTTAAATATACTATTTGATCTGGGTTTCCTCTAATGAAACTACTAATTTTTTATACATATTCAGTGTGATTTGTAAATTTGAAAAAATATTTTTGCCAAAAGCAAAATCATAACAAATTGATGATAATACAAAAAAATTGAAAAGTATTCTTTCTATTAAATTTTAAAGATGTTGTTGTTTTGATCGATTGAAACTTTGTAAATTTCTTTTGAATAGCATTCTTTAATTCATAAGAGATGATCATCATAGCTTGTAAGACCAATGAATATTTTATAGAATCTCTATTTGAAGATAAAAAAGTAACTAACATAAATCGATTGAAAATTTACCATGAAATGGTACGGTTTTAGATAATATCGACCATTGAAGACAACTTGGTGGGTAACTGTTTCCTAGTGCATGGTTTGGAATACTTTTTCACCGTACTCATTGTCGTGAATTACTGGGTATGCTCATAATAATTGTTCAATACTAGCTAATATCTTCGAATGAACAATCGTTATTGAAATTTTTCTAAATGTCATTCGATTGACTGCAACAAATGGGTAAATAAGCAAATGAAAAATCGAGACTAAATCAGCTGCCATAACGTTGAAAACAAGAATGTCATCTGCGGCAAACTATCCAAGAGCAACCTAATCAAGTACAGGCCGGAAACAAAGCACGTTATGCCCTACAGCCAAGCCGGCTGTCCGTGCGATGATGGCGGGAGCGGGTAATGTACGTAGCTATGTATATACATCTCTCTCCCCCTGGGTTTCTCTCCCTCTCGTGCAGACACACATACACACGCGCATACATACATACATAGTCTCTTGCTCTCTATATCCGCGAAATGCGGAGCGCATAGAGTGCGCGACCGCGTCACGTGACCCGTCGTCCGAAAGCTCTGCTGCTCCACTCTGCGCTCTGTGCGCGCGGCAGACGAGCGAGGGCGCATACCAGAGAAAGAGAGAGAGCCGCACCGCGCTCTCGTGTCCGTTGCAGTTTTATCCCGCACGCGGCCGAGAGAGACCACGAGAAGTTGCAGAGAGAATCGCCGCTGAGAGGACTGCACATACACACGGAATCCGGAGAGTACAACGGCCGCGTCGCCGACGCTTGGGTTGTTCTTTTCTCGTCGCACGCAGCGCACGCACGCTACCTACCCCCGGTCGTATATATATATATATATATACGTATACCCCAGCCAGACAGTGTGCACAGGCGCGGGCGCGCAGGCGTCGTCTCTCGCTGTAGCCTACTTTGCACCGCCACCCTCTGCTCAAGCGCTGACGTCGGTATCTTCCTTTACCGTTTTCCTGAAGTCTCTGCCTGCTCTTCCGGTGGATGTGCGGGTAGTTGGTGCCACTGCTGAGGGAGCTCACCGTGGGAAACTGCGAATCGTCGAGGGAGCGGCAAACGCCGAAACCCATGCGACTGCATAGCTGAAACATCAGTAAGTTGGCAATACGCAACGCTTCTTTGAATTCCTATGAAATTTTATTTCGCTTTTCTCTTTATTCCCGAATAAAGGACTGCATTACTCGGTCATTTTTAGAGTTAGTATTAAAAGTCATAGACTGTGATAAAAGTTTCTTGAAACTGGTGATAAATTTAAAACAAATTCACAGTTTATTTAAAATACGTTTGGATTACGTTGTATACATGACATTGTGAATGATTAGGTAGTTTATTTCAAGCAGACTTATTTCTATTCTCCGTAAGTAAGGCGAATACATATAATAATTATTTAATATTAATTTAATATTAATTAGTGGGTAATAAGTATATAAATTGGGTAAATATAAAATTAAAAGTAAAACAAAATGTATAAATACATATTTAATGCACGAAATTTTCTTACGATGAAATAAAAGTCTCTTGCTAACTCAGTGTAACTAAGATCAAGCAAATCTAAGGTCATTCATTAAAATTGTTAACCGTTTTAGACCTTCTGAAATGATACAAAATTTTCACGTACGAATGAATGAATGAATAAGTAGATTCTGACATGAAATTGTTCCTTGATTGATAGAACTAGGCCACGAGAAGATAGATCATTTGCATCAGAATCATTATAGAATTCAAAGGGTCTTACTTCGATACTTTAAAAATCGCGCTCAAATAAAACATCTGAAATTTATGATTATTCATTTATGTTAATATTTAGAAGAGATTCTAAAATTTGCTACAACTTATTTTGCAATCTCACGACCTGTACGGGAGAAACGTATTGATAGGCATACTTTCTGATTTTATAGCCATTATTGAATGGCAGTCCCTTCCTCAAATCGCAAAAGGAAGATAATAAACGCTATGCCATGAAAATCGGATCAAAAATAAATATTTCGATAATGAATTGATGTCCTTTTTTTGAATAAGCAATACTTACGCTACAACATGTCAAATTTTAATTTATACATTTTTTATATCTCGTCAAATGCTTTAGAATTGTATAATAATAATAATTTGTTTTCATTAGAAGTATTCTAGACACCATATAAATTTTCGCCCATAGATTTGTTTTGAGTCGGGGAACGTGCATAAGTCTTTTCACTTTTCTTTTATAGATTTGCGCCATTTTTATATCTTTACTATCCTGAAAAATGGATTACCTCAAAAACCAAGATTTTATAGCGAAAAAATATATTTTATTTATGGTCTGGTATTCGTAAAGTAAAAGACAACTTTACAGCTTCAAAACCAGCCATAGAGTACTTTACGGATACTTGTGACGAAAAATAATGACCGAAAACTATTATTTGGGTTATTAAAACCGCCGATTAAGTATTCTTAACAATGTATGTATAGATGGACTTTGTGTGTAATCAAATTCTATGGATATCTACGGGCTTTTGAATGATCCGGATTAGATTCACAGAGAGCATTTGTCATATTATATTACATTTAAAAAGCATGAAAGATCGTTTTTGATTGTTAACAAAACTAATCCCTGGTATAAATCTTAGACATAAATTACCTATTTTTCAGCTAACTTTACGCCTAAGAACAATATTATACTTTTATTTGCGATAATTATGAACCAGCCTAAACTAAATTTTTGCATTTTCATTTGAGAAGATTGTAAAATCAACTTCTTGTAATACATTTTTGTAATACAAGTTTTGTTGAAAAATCTTCCATTTGATTTACATTAACTATAAAATATCGTTAATTTTCTACCACGGATATATTTTTTCTGTTGTAACTATTTGTACATATACAAAAATTTTCCAAAGACGGCGCTTTCTACACTAAACTCTTAGACATATCGATTGGCGAGGTGAGTGAAGCGAAGTACGCGGGGGCTCGCGATCTCCCAAGTTACGGTAATATATCGTAGAAAATATTGTTGATTCAAATACTATCTATGCAAATAAACAGACTTAATTATGCAGCTCAAAAATATTTTTTTTATTGTCTTAAGATCGATGTCTATAATTCCAGATTAATAAATCCAATTAAAAACCAACTTTGATATTCTAGAAAAGCGAAAAATCATAGGTACATAAATCATCATTCTAACTATTTTATTCATAATTCTATTGTGTTTATATATTTGTGTTTATATTAGAAATTATAGTCTTTTCTCGTACTTACCTCTACAGTTAGTTAATCAGTCTAATAAAAAATAGTATCAAACCCTCGACTATTAACTAGGAGAGGGTCAGGGGTCCGGATCAAGAATTTGGCTGAAACTTTGAGATAGGTCGAAAACGCACTGTTTAATGCCAAAAATTCACTGTTCGACTACCTGCGTATTTTTGGTGCACTTTTGATGCTCAACTTTAAACGTTCATAACTTTGGAAG
>UXGD01008024.1:0-10117 GCA_900474315.1 Torymus auratus | reverse complement strand
TAAGTGCTATTTATTTAAATATCGTATGGACACCTTTTATCTTACATCGACATTTTTTTTTATTTTTGGAGTAGTGTTTAGAAACTCATGAAGGTTTTCCATCATAATTAATATTTTTAAATCCAAATTTTTGCGATATTGATGAATTTGAGCCGGAGAACGTCCTTAAGAGGCTTATTGGTCTGTAACTGGTGGGTTGTGTTTGGTCTTTACCGGGTTTTTGGAATACTAGAAGTTTCGCGTTTTTCCATTTTTGGGGGAAGTATTTCATTTTAAAGCACGCTTCTAAAGATATTGGCTATAATTTTTAAGTACTCGACAGGGAGCTTTTTGAGAACGAAGTTTGTTATTTCATCCGGACCTGGGGTTTTATTATTTTTTGTGTATTTTAGGTAGTTTTTTTATTTCGTATGTATCGATTACCGGTGTTGTATCGTTACATTCGGATGTGAGGTATTTTTCCACCAGGTTATCCGTTTCTTGAATGAATTCCGGGATTGACGGCTCGTTATGGGGTGTAAAAGTTTTTGCAAAGTTTTCCGCGAGACGATTACCTTTATCCTTTGTGGAGAAGTATTTTAGTTGGTTGTTGTCGTCTTTTAGTGGTGGGAAGAGTCTATAGTTGTTCATATAGCGGTTCGATCTTTTCAAGGGGGATTTGTCGTCGGAAGATTCTTACAGGGTGATTTCAACTTATTTAGATTTAAATACTGCTGTTGTAGGAAGTCAGTGAATTCAAAAGAGTAAAATCAACCATAAAATTATGAAGAAAGGAATTTGGAATTCTACATTCAGCACTGCAGTTTGTGTGATAGTTTTTACCGATGCAATCTCAGCAGTAGTAAGTTTAATGTTTTCAAAACTTATGATTCAAAAATTGTATCTAAAATTTAAACAAGTTTATTACTAAAATAATATAAAAATTTTTGATATTACAATATAATTTTCACGTGAACTCAAATTAGTAATACATTACTTTGGGTCATATATTAAATGACTACTTTCTGAAACAGTGGTGGCCGCGACGTTTTCATTTTAAACAACGCGGACTGTTTCATCAATTTTAAATTTTATTTTAAAACGGGTTTAATTTTAAGAATTTTGTAACATGTGAACTCTTCTAAGGAAATTATTAATAAATTGATGATTAAAGTATTTTGATTTGCTATCCAATCAAGTTAAATATTAAACATTAGAATTTTTTCTTACTTCTTTAGTAATAATATAATATCCCAAATTCAATGTACATGCTATTTCAGAATTCATTATCTTCCAATCAAAATTCACAAAAAAATGAGACAATAAATTTTTGCAGTTCGTGTAGTATGCATACAAAAATAATTTTTATTACAATATCTTACGTATATATAACCAATTTAAGTTATTATTATAATTCAATTATATAATTATAAAATACGTTTGCTACTAGGATCAATAATACTTAAAGGAAAATCCTTTAATAATAATAAAATTTGCGGAATTTTATTATGTCAATATAATGAATACTTTTCAATTTTCTCCATTTTTTTTATATTTTTTTATTAAATAACGAATGAAGAGTCTTCTTTTAATGAAGGATTACAAATCATTTAGTATTTGATTTGTATACTGCCATGATTGACTTTAGAGTAATTATTTATAAATAATTATTTATATATAACCTTTGGATGATTAGGAATGTAATAACAAAATTTTCTAAATTAATCCTTGCATATAAAGCTTTCAAGTGAAAAGTTATAGTTGTTGAACAGTTAGTTGTAGTTTAAAGTTTTATAATTTTATTTAATAAGCGCTTATGTTCAAATACTTAGATTGCGGTAGAGTCACGAGAAAAAGAATAGTCGGCGGAGAAGTTACTAGTCACAGTCAGTTTCCAAGCTTAATAATGCTTAATTA
Source organism: Torymus auratus (assembly GCA_900474315.1). NCBI lineage: Eukaryota > Metazoa > Arthropoda > Insecta > Hymenoptera > Torymidae > Torymus > Torymus auratus. Next base: position 8,221 of record UXGD01008024.1, on the reverse strand, counting down.
CGATGATATACCTTATTGCGCTGCAACGTTGATAACTCCAAGACATCTTTTAACTGCTGCCCACGCCGTTGAAGAGTATGTTTACAATATATGCCAAATTTTCTTATTTTAAAAATATAAATGAAAGAAAAAGTATATACAAAGCTACTGTAGCATAAACAACGTGCAACTTTTATTTTAGGAAGGAGGCTAAATAAACCCTTTTCTATCAGATTTTCCGATGGTACAGTACGTCACGGTAAAACTATACACCAGCATCCTAATTACTCGGGAACGGAACATGATATTGCAATCATAGAAATGGAATCAGCTGTAGATATTACCGGTGGTATAAGAAGAGTATGCTTGCCTAGTCCTTGTAATTTATTTTCATTCCCTTATTCTTAAACAAGATTTTTGAAATGCGCTTAAAATATTATCTTAACTGAATTCTCAACTGAATTAAACAAATTTTTATATCTATGTCTAATGAATATAATGATTAAATAAAGAGACAGAAGTTGCATTAAGATGTTGACTCGTAATGTTCATTCTGAATGTTGGGCAGTAGATTGAAAAAAAATTATAAAATAAAATAAAATGTTTTTATTTTTTAATTATTTAGAAGTTCTATATATAAATACTTGAGTTTCAAAATTCAAATCTAAACAAATTTTTAATTCTAAAAAAATTCAAATATTCGCGCTTTCTTCAATGACCAATCACATCAAGTCTTTAAATGAGCCGCTACTTCCGGCCATCATTTTTTAAAGAGAGGATTATGATGATAACATGATTAGGAAGTTATAAGCTTTAAAAAAACACGTTTTTGTTTTTGATGATAACTAAAGAACCGTGACAGCTAGAAAATATTTTTTTTTTTTTAAATATAGGTATTTTAATTCTTTTTTGAATGCTACCTATCCTCGACTAATACGTACATTTCTGTATAAAACATATACAAATGTGAGAAAATGTAACAGAAAATACGGTTTTTATTTTGGGGCGGGAAAGAAAGACACGCAACGCGCCTACCAATGCTTATAAATGATTCAATTAATAATTTACTTTAATTAATAATTTACTTGTTAAATTTGACCTCGGTGTTATTTCAAATTCGAATTTTATTAAATCATGTTTAACATTGATTATAAGTTCTAAGTTCTATCAATATAATTGGAAAAATGGCAAGTAATGACCGTTGGAATAAGAGATATTTTAAGCATTGACTTGTAATCTATTGTATCGGGTTTCAATAATACATTACATAGAAGGAAAAACAATTTTGTTAAATTTGATTCCGCCTAATTCAATGTGATGTCAGCATAAGCAGGTATGTAGGGGAACCCCAGCAACGCAAACTCAACCGATACGCGAATGAATTATACACTTGGATTTGCGAAATTCAAATTGCATTTGTACACATATTATTTACTTTATTACTTTGTTAATTTTCAAAACTTACATTATTTCTTTACATTATCACCTTTATTGCCGCATTAAGAATTATAAATATCCTCAACCGTGATGAAATGGGGATATTTGTTCAAAATGGCAAACAATTTAATGACTGCGAAACCGCTCGCTGCACACACACACACGCCCATAAACACTTTGTCGATAAATCAGGTTGGGTAAAGTACTGCAAGAAGTAGGTGTCAACAATAATACAGTTCTCCACCTATAGACACGTTTGCGCATAGATAAAGGCTATTACTCATATGAAGCCAGGGTATATATTGCAGGACACTGCATTTTAGCTCTATAGTTGCACGAAGAAGTCGCATCAGTTGTACTTTCTATATATAGTACACGCATCATTCATTGCGTATACGAAAGTCGAGTAGGTAAGTGATATTCTTTTTATTTTTTATCGAAGCACGAAGAAAAAAAATTATTAACACTTTTTGAGTATATATTTTTCAAAAGTAAAAGGCATTTGTAATTATTAAAGTTGCTTGATCAATAAGGACTACGACAAACGTAATATTAAAAGTCTAGTAAATAATTATAACTATAAGTCGATAACATTTTAGTGCTTGTCGTCTGTGAGAATGCAATTGAATTATTGAATTATTATGAGAATTGAATTGAATTATTATGTGTAAGCTCTAAAAATCACTGTTTGAAGTAAAATAATAAAAATTTGAATATACGAAAACACACATACACAAATTTTATCATAATTATAAATTTTATTGAACATGAGATTATCAAACTCGTTTGAAAAAAGATTTGTAATTCTACAAATTTTAGAATTAACTAAAAAATAATGAAAACCAGTCGCCTAGAAGAAATTTATGTCAAAAGTAATACTTACTCGAAAATTTTTTTAAACTTCTTACATTCATATTTTTTTTATATCAAATTAGTATACACGCGACAGCTTATTGAAGCACTTTCGCAAATACTTATCGCTCTCATACAGAAAGAAAAGTTTCTAAAGAAAAATGATATTTTTTAACGCTGTGTGACATAAATTCGCGCTTATCGCAACGTTTTTCCGTGACACAAGTAGCCCATTACTTTTAGTGTCCAAAAGTCGAATTTATGTCAAACGAGCTATGAAATAGTATATGATACTAGTGATATACTTAATAAGTGGCCCATTATGACACGGCGAAAATTTCGGGCTTGAGCGAGCTTACTAGTATCATAATATACTATTTAGACACCAAGCAGAGAAAACTGTATAACTATACAGATACAATGTAGGTATACACAATGTATACCATAGAAATAAAATTATTGAAAATATACTACAGTTAAATCAGAAACCTAAAATACCATAATTGTCACTTTATCAAATAATCACAAAACGCACAAAAAAGCTCTCTACCAAGAAAGCAGATTCCTCTCACACAATTCTCATTCATCCTAACAACTTTGCCAAATCGTAAAAAAACACACACAATGATTCTTTTTCCAGCTCTCCATCCGTCTTCAACATAACATACTAGGATGCAGCCACTATTCACGCCAGTATTTACGCTCCTGTCGGTGACATGCCTCCTGTCCGTCGCGAACGCCGCAGCGATAAGCCAGACGGAGTTCACGACAGCTGTGACGCGTGCCGGCTACCGAGCGCCTAGCGCCCAGATCTACCAGTCCTTCGCCGAGGGCACCAAGAGCTACTCGCGCGAAGAGGCCGCTATGTTCCTCGCCCAGCTGCTGCACGAGAGCGCCGGCTTTGTCTACACCGAGGAATTGGGTATGTGTGGATGAGAAGTAGGACATGGTCGCGGGTGTAATCTTTATATGCGCTTGTGTATGCTAATGTTTTCCTTGTTCGCGCTGATTGATGTATTTTTTGCAAAAAGTTTATAGTGCAGGTGTATTATATATGCTATGATTAGGTGTAATCTAGGAGGAAACTATTTCATTTCGTGGAAGTCAAGTGCTAACACTCTGTTATCATTAGATGGTTTTATTTATTTATTTTTTTTCGCAGTAAGAGCGGTTTGATTTAAGTATAGAGGGATTTTTGCTTTCTCGTTGAAAAGGCTCTGTAATAAAGATGAGAATTTTCAACCCTCTAAAATAATATAATATTTAAAGATAATCAATACTATTGCTATTGATGATCAGTGTATTTCTGTTAACACTGAAGAAACTTCGGAGAAAAAAAAAATTGGCTTTATACAATCGGCACATTTTCATTGCGTTTAAAAAATTCAAAAATTGATTCTTGTTTTATCGTCTTACAATTTCATGAGTTTTATAATAGATAAATTCATATAATTATAGATAGATTGATTATAGACAAATTGGTTTAAAAATTACCTGGCATGTCAAGTTATTTAAAACAATATTTAAAGCACATATGTAAAAATTTGAAATAAAATAGTGCCTGCATATGCGCACTTAGGAAAACGTCAGTTCAGAAATCAGAGCATGTATAAATTTGTAAATACGTGTGTTCATGTTGTCCTTTTTCCTCCGTGGTGCTTATGATACTTTTCAACATACCCTGGTCGAAAATATCTCATTTGACTTTGTGAGTCGGGGAAAATTCCTATGATATAAAACCAGTAATTATTTTGATTTATTATGATTCATATAATCGGGCATATATACTTTATAACGAAATAATACGATAGTAAAAATTGATAAAACTTGTATTTTTATCTTTTTGAGAAAGCAGTCCCGGCAATCCTGTTCGATAAGGAACACGTCACGCGGGGAAATATTTTGTACATTAATTTTTATTTGGGAAGGGCTTGAATAATTCCAACACTGATATAAAATCATGAAAATGTTATTTGTAGTTTTGATATTATCAAGCACAAACGTATAAAATATTCTAAATCCTTTAATTTCATTTGGAGATGCTATATAAAGTAACATTTCTATCTTCTTATTATTTAACCGATAATAAAATCGTATCAAAAGTCATTTATTTCATGTGGAACGTTAAAAAAAAAATTCCAAAAACAATAAGTACGAAAATATTAACTTCTTATAAATTTATGATAGGCAGTTAAAGTGTATATACTTTGGAAAAAGTAAAATATTTCTATGTTGAATAGTTCACGTTCGAAGAAGATATTTTTAACAATATTTTCTGAAAATAAAATTCAAATAAAAACTCCGCAAATCCATTCTTCGAATAAGTATATATATCATCAGGTTGAATTCGAAAAATACAAACAAGTTGATCATTATAACCATTCTCCAACAACCAAATTAACTTTCTCTCGAATAAGTTAGAATAACTTGAAAAGATTTTTCTAGTTTTTTTTACGTAAAATAGCATAATCTTGAAAAATAGAATAGTAAAATCTTGAAGAATAGAAAGCTGTAAAATTTTGCATTTTGTAAGTTGAATATAATTCTTTTGTTTTATTGTTTACGTGTACATTTTTTACATAAAAAAATCTTTCAAAATGGCAGGGGAATCCCTATAGCGTAAAAAGCACACTACCTAATCTTCTTCATTTAATTTTAATACTTTTAATTTTTAAAGCTGTTTTAAATTTTCTTTACAGCCTGCCTGAAGGGTAACAAGTGCGCGGGCAAGTATATTGACAAAGTCGGCCTGCCGGGTAAGACGTACCACGGCCGCGGCTACATCCAGCTAACTTGGGGCTCGAACTACAAGGCGGCCTCGCAGGCCCTCGGCATGGGCGACCGGCTGTTGCAGAACCCTGAGGTCGTCGCCACGGACAAGCGCATCGCCATGCTCGTGAGCACGTGGTTCTGGAACGCGAGGGTGAAACCACGCCTCGCTGGCGCCAACGCCAATAAATTCGGCGTGACTACCAAGGCGATCAACGGGGGCGAGTGCACCAAGTTCCCGCAGCGCGCCAAGAACCGCTGGAACATCTACGTGAAGGTCGCCAGCGCTCTCAATATCGCGAACAAGGCCAATGAGAACGGATGTTACAATTGATTGTGTACAGAGTTGGATTGTATGTGAAGTATGATTGGTATAAAGGGCAATTTTTTATCGCTATAATTCGTCTTTCAAAAATAGACTGATTGCATAAACATATGATTTAATATTATATGGTACTTTCTTATTATGAAATAAAAAAATTAAAATATATGCAAAAGCTGTTGTGAGTCCGTTGCGTCCCTGGCAATTTCGTACACTGTTTCTGCAGGCCCAAAATTTTACAGAAACGGTCGGAAAATTCGACAAGTGACCGTTAACAATGTTAAAAACGGCCGTAGCCAATAAACAAGGGTTGCCAAATATATACTGTGCCAAAAAAATTAAATCTACTCGACCGACAGATGAAAAAACCAATTTAGAAAAAAGATATTCGCTTTGTTTAAGATCGCCCCATGTAAAACACAGCCTTACTCTCGCCTAATTATATTTACTTAATTGACACATTTTGCCATTGTTCCTTTAGACAGTGAACCTATAAATAGTTGGTTTTTTATTTTTATTATGATACATGGTCTAAGTATTTCATCATAAGATATAACATTAAGGTCAATTATTTGCGATATCATTTATGTACGAGGCAGTACCTTCTTGTACAATGACGTCATTTACGTACGATTCGGTACGTTTCAGTACGTTTTCGTACAAAATGTCCCAATCGTAATGAAAACGTACGGAAACTTACCGAATTGTACAGGAACTTACAGCAATGTACTAAAATTGCTGTGGGTAGAAATAGAAATTAATTCATTTAGGCATATAAAATGCGGGATTCAATTAGAAGGCCAATAATTGAATATTTATTAAGCGTAGAAAAATAAGTATTGCTAAAAGGATAAAGTCATTCCCTACTTAAAAATCTCAGGTGAGACCTCAGGTGAGAACTCATGTGACCTATGTCAAATTTTTTAGTGAGTCGTCCCACAAGGCAAAAAAAATTTTTTGAAATTTGATATTTCGATCAATAACAATCTCTATTATTTCACTAAGGATTATAAGACTCCTAATATCCCAAAATTTATTGTGAAAAATTTATTTTAAGTTCTGGCTAGTTGATAAATAGAAAATTACATTAAAATTTATTAAAAAAAAAAAAAAAAAGAAAAAGAGACAGTTTATTAAGATTTTTAATACAACTACGAAATATGAAAATTTAATTTATTCATAGAAAAGTGCGCATTTCAATTCTTTTCATGGCTGTACTTTGAAGAATGAGATTGGCTCAATATTCGAATTCAGATCGTTGGACAATACCATTTTCAACACTCCGTGTGGGAAGTTAGATTACCACACGCCTGGCAAAAAGCGTGTGCTCGAAATCGAACTTTCCACACGTCGTATCAAAAAGTTCTGTACGATACACGTTCGGGAAAGAGATTCTCGCCTCGGGTGTAAACGTCCCACGAGACGAAAATCTACTTTCCCGCACTAGTATCGTAATGTACTAAAGGAGATGGGAAGCTAAAAATTAAGAGGAAATGCCTACTTTCTGAGACAGTGGTGGCGGCGACGTTTTCTTTCTTTTTTTTTTTACAACTTAAGGTAGTTATATGTCTACCATAGCAGTAGTTCTCTGTTCACTTTTTACGAATCATTTTATTATTCATTAATTGATCGCTAATCTTACAGACAGTGAATTCATGTTCCCCAAAAGGGGAATAATTGGCTGAAAATTCTTTTACTAGATTGAAAATTATCATCTTGACGTCAATTGCTGAAATATCATCATGTGAAGAGTGGAAAAATCCGATTTCCCATAAGAGCTCGTGTTAAATCACAAAATCTTCAAACATTTATTTCTCGCTTCAGAAACAGTAAACCTGTCCCAAATTTTAACTGTACCATTTTTATATATCTACTAATCTACCACTGTCTAAAGTTTTATCTGATTATTAATGTTAATCGTCGAACCGATAGAACTACCTTAACAACGTTGACTCTTTTATCAATTTTAATTTTAATTTTAAAACGGTTTTAATTTTTAGGCATTTTATAACATGTGAACTCTGCTAAGGAAATTAATAATAAATTATTGTTTAAATATTCTGATTTTCTATCCAATCAAGTTACACATTAAACATTAAAAATGTTTTCTTATTTCTTTAGTAATAATGTAATATCACAAATTCAATATACATTCTATTTAAGCATTCATCTTCCGATCAAAATTCACAAGAGGATGGGACAATAAATTTTTGCAGTTCATGTAGTACCTATACAAGGATAATTTCTATTGCATTATCTTACGTATAACCAATTTAAGTTATTATTATAATTCAATTATATAATTATAAAATACTTTTGCTACCAGGGTAAAAAATGCTTAACGAAAAATCCTTTAAGTTTAATAATAATACAATTTGAGGAATTTTGTCGTACTATACTAACACTGTTTTATAGACGGTATATGTACAAATAATAAAATATAATAATGCGATAGCGATTTACGCCTTGTACAAATTCAGTTGTCCTGCGTGTAATGTTGTAATACATCCTTCTACATAGTTTCTTATTTCCTTTGTTTATTCTTGGAACGAAAATGAATTTGAACGAAATTTGGTTAATGAACATTAACCAAATTTCGTTACAAAAATAAACAAAGATGTCATCGCGTTTTATCTCAAAACTTCGTAGAACGCTGTATTAGAGGATTCCACAGGACAAGTGAATTTGTTTAAGACACAAATGATTATCCTTTTATTTGTATTAATTATTTTGACATATATTCCGCCGGTAAAACAGAGTTAGTGGTAAAGTAGAACTATTACACCACCTTAAGGTAATGTGTACTTACCGACAAATTTTAGAATGTATATATCTTTTGCAAATAATAATAGAATTACTAAA
>UXGD01008023.1:0-10118 GCA_900474315.1 Torymus auratus | reverse complement strand
TCAGTAATGTATATCAACTTTTTCAAATAGTGAAATTCACCATTTGAAAAAGTTGATATACATTACTGAAATAGTGAATACTATTTTGGAGTGCATATTCACTATTTCGGAAGTGACCTACTTATCACTATTTTTTTTCACTACTTTACATTTAGAGAGTATCACTGCTGTCATCGAAACAATCAGTTTTTCTAAGAGCTTTGACTGCGTAAAATAAAAGATTCAATCATGCTGAATGAAATAAAAAAATCATAGTAAATTGAATAAATTATATTTTTCATTCCTGGGATTTTATTATCTCGTCTCTCTCATTTCGATTTAGTATATTACAGTTACAATATACCACAAATAGAAAATCATGAATAATTCCTACCTATTATGATACAATGTTATTCTGTATCATGGAATTAATTGCGGTGCAAACACGTAATAGAAAATAGAAGCCTCCCATGATACGGTTTCAAATTCACCAAACGCTACTGCGCCACACACAAAGTTCAGAATCATATACAAATAATTAATATCATCAAAGGAATTTCTATTTATTCACCATTAATAGTTTCCGAATACTATCGTTGAGTTAGCTTCCTAAATATACACACAACCCCCTGTGTATATTCATTGTTCGAAAATTCCCTTTTACTTTCACGTCTGCACTGAAAAATTCAACCCGTTCCTTTATTTTGTCATCCCAACCCCAGCCGAACTTCGTCCTCCTAACAAGTCCAAATAAGCGCGGCGCATAATCCAAATGCACACACACACGCGATTGCCACACTGCACGAGGCCCGAAAAAATGCGCGCGCGTGCGCATTGCATAAGACCGACTAAACAAAAAGCGGGCGAGCACGCGAGCGGCGGAAAAGTGAGCAGGAGAGAGAGAGAAAGAGGCGGCATAAAACAGAGCTGCAGTCGGGGAAAAACAACGCGAAACAGACACGAGAGGGCCGAACAAAAAAAAAAGAGCATCGAGGGAACCCGGCGAGCGAAGGGAGGTAAAAAAGAGACGAGAGTAATCCACGCTCCCTCTCTCTGTCTCTCGCGCACGGCTGAAATTTCCGAATGATTTAGCGCTGTTTCAAAACTCGCGCCATGTGGCGGCGGCGGCGCGTGAACGTTCGAAGGGCCATTTCACCGTCCCCCCACCCCCTTCTGCGATTTTTCGACTGTAGTTTATGAAAAAGTTTCGCGCGCCCGCGCGTGCGTTATGAAATTTTCATTCTCTCGGGCCGAGGCGGCGAAATATTAAAGAGAAATTTATCGCGTCGAGAGAGTGAGAGAGAGACGCGCGAACAACGCCGGAATTTATTGGGAAGAGTGGGGGGAGGAGGTGTACGTGTCGCGCGTCAAGGAGAGGATTTTCGCGACTCCGCGCGCTTTCGTCAATGGCGAAAAGTGAGGAGGTAATGATTTACGGTTCAGTGGGTAGTCTGTTATTTTCGCGTTGAAATCGTGATGAATAATTTATACTTGATTTTTCGTTAGATAAGATTTAATTTTGTACTTTACGTTAACTATACGTTTCTTTATATGAGTTGGTTTGATTTTTATATTGCTTTTGTCGAAGAGGAGGCTGTGGAATGGTGGAAAAAGATTTTAAAGACAAAAAATGTTTAAAAAGTCTTTTCTAAAACATTTGGCAGCCCAAACCGCCATTTTTGAGAAAATTTATTTACATGTTTTTCAGTCTAAATGTTGAATATATCGAAAACTTATTGACCGATTTTGATCAACTCAAGTTTATTATTTTTTTTGTTTATGAGGATACTTTGAATATCTGAAACTTTTTTTTTAATTAAGCACTTGATTCTTGTTTGATTTTATGGCCAAAGATTTATAACATTCTTCCTATACATTTTCAACTCAGAGTTTATATTTGCGTAAACTTTATATTTTTGGGATCAATAATTAATTTAATGGAATAATAAATTAAGTTCGAGAAACATAAATGCCAATTGGCAGCGGTTTTGTCATTTTCAACATAGTGCTCATCAGTCAGATATAATCTTCAACTGCAATACACTAAGAACACTTTTGAATGATATATAATAATAAATTATTGTAGTTGCAACATGTTTAAAGAAATTTTTAATTGTAAATGAAATCGAAGTGCAACGAATTTAATCTACTGCAATAAGCAATGTTATTTCAACTATGTTGAATAACGATGATGTATGTATGCAATATTTTTTTTATATAAAATATACCTTTTATGTGTCTAATAGATCATTAACTTTTCTTAGAATATCAGATTGAAAAATACAAACGAAATACCTTTGCGAGACAGAACAATAAAGTTGAAAAATCGTTGAAATTCATTTGTGGGAGAAGTTATTTTCCCGCATCAAATGAATTTTTAGGCAGTAATTGTTTTTTCCTACTCACCGCATTTCACGAAAAATTGGCAGAGAGGAATTAAAATATGATTCAAAACCGGGAAAATAATAATTGTAGCGTTTAACAGGCATTGTTTCCATTGTTGCAGTCTATTGTGACGTCAACGGTCGTGAAAAACTTTATTAATGGAAACATTAGTACTACGTGTACAAAGAGAATTCTTCATTAATTTTTTATTTAAAAAATATGAGTCAGCCACATAATGACTGACTATTGCAAAGCTTTTGACATTTTTAATTTTTGTTACTTATAAAATATTTCGAACGTTATTATCATCCTTAATTTGAGTGGAAATTAACAACAGTAAGCTTATAGCAGTAGAAATTTGTAGGATAATTATTGAATAAAATTTAAAAATATTCAATTTCCCCTTTATTTAGCTTCAGTAATCTTATTTTGTACAATGATCTATGCCAAAAACAAGTTTTTCTTGAAATTTCCATTTATTTATTGGTTCAATTTGAATTTTCGATTCTAAAAACTGCTGATGTATTTATGATTATTTTACATTGGGGTTAAATCGCTAGGTCGGAAATAATATGTTATTTTGGATAACGCATCTAGAAGAGAGCTATTTTTCCAACCACCAGAAAAAGTATCTTGGAAACTAATCCTTCTACGATAATTAAACTTCACAATTCTGTAAATACTTCTCTATGATACCTTCTTTTCAAAAAATATAAAGCAAATATCGAAACCTGAACTATTAAAAGAACAAAATTTTAATATCGAAATCACCGATATTCTCCCATCCAGTACCAGCAACTTCCGTCAACTTCAATCCCCATTATGCCACGCAGGAGCCTTCCATTCGCCCTTCCACGCCAGTCCAAAACCAACCCAATAGAGCCGACTTCGCGCATCGATGTTTAATTAAACGCCTCAACTCTCCTCGAAAAAGCCAAACTTCGCGTCGCGCGACGACGACGACGTAGCTCCGGAGCGACTTTCGATTAATTCAGGCCATTGTGGGTATATGTGCCCCTCCTCTGATCCGTTTACACATTCACGATTCCGCCAGGTATGTGTACCCACGATATCGAATTCCCGTGCGTAATCTTGGCCCGAAGTTTGCCCGGTTGTACTTGGGAATAGTTTTGCGCGAGGGGTGTGTGCGGTTATTGTGCGCGGAAGAAAGACGCACGTTTCCTTATTGTGTCGAGAGAAAGGAACCTTGATTCCACTGCAGCGCGGCGGCTGTTTGATTTGTAGTTTGAGCGACAACGAAGAGCTGGTTTGTCTTTCGCGTAGATTTTCGTATGTGTGTGATCTTTGTTGCGATAAGGCTTGCAAGATAGCAAACACCTGATTTCTGGGAATAGATTTTATTATGAGAAGTTTGTATTCGGGGTTATAAAGTTAACTGTATCGTATTGGAAAATTAAATTTTGTTTTTCCAACTTATTAAATGTGATGGTCGTGGCTGAATACTACTGTAGCTATTTTTTGAGTATATTTAACCCACCTGAGTAAGCGTTTCATCATAATTTCTTTTTATTTATATTATATTAAAAATGTAAAACATCAGGACGAGATATATCTCGTCCTCCTGGCTACGGTAAAAATCACGTTTGGCCGAGATATGTCGGGATACTGTGCCAATCACTGTTTCTCCGTTAAATAAACTCATTTTTCGTGCAGTATTTCAAGGTATTTTGTGCACTGAAGTAATTTAAATTGAATTACTCCGTTCCCATATTCAAAGGGCAGCATTCCTTTTTAACAACTTTTCAATTAAATATCTGTTTTTTTTTTTAAACTTCATCAGTTTTGAATTTAAACGATGGTTCGCTGAAATATCCGGACTTAAAATGAATGTAACGCGTATTCTGACTGCTCGTTATCGAATAAATTTGTCTAACTGCATACGCGTCGAGGAAACGCTTTTACACGTAAAGTGAATGTAAATAAAATGAAACACATTTCCAGCTAAAAATTAATTAGACCATCAATTTTTAAATCGTTATCGACGAATCACGAACTTTCTAATAAAACGCAATACAGCAATCGCTTATTAATAGTAACGCCCGCCAACAAAAGTACTTTCAACCGTCAATGCGTTCACCCGCCGTTTTTCCAAGATTAATTCCAACAACGTTTCCCGGCGCCGCACACTTCCATTCTCCACGGCCAACTTCCCGGCGAAATTGCTGAAACGTAAACAGCGCTAGCGAACTCGATGCAACAATTCCGTGTAGAGAACGGGAGAGAGAGAGAGAGAGTGAGTTTAATTTTTCCGTGACCTCAGCAATATCAATCTCTCCCCTTCTTCCTCGCTCTACCTCTCGCTTTTATCGCGAGCTCGAAAGTCGCGATAGTTTCGCCCGCGTACCGAAAAATCTTCCTACCGTGCGAGTTTCGCTTCTCTTCTCTCTTTTCTTTCGGTTTCTTCCCGGCACGCGGACTCGATCGATGCTGAGCGCGCGCGCGACTTCAATTATGGGAATTGCATGCAGTAGCGGGGAGCTCTGCTGCTGGAATCGTTAAAAAAGTTTAACCGCTGCGTTTACTACGGAGTAAACGCGCACGCGCCGACTGGTTAGACTTTTTTTCGCGAAAAGGTGCAATTTTTCGAACGCGCGCGCGTCCGCGGTTTTCGATCAAATTTTGTACGCCCAGGGCGGGTTGATTTGAGGGCAATTTTTTCGACAGTGAAAAATGATTCGCCAAAGTGAGAAAAGAGGTGACGAACTTTGCGGTATGGGAAAAAATATTTTGAAAAATTTGAATAAAGCTTTTACTGTTATGAAATTATGAATGGGTAATTGATCATATTAATTGACATGAAATATAGTAAAAATGACGAAGAATGCTTCAATACGATTAATACTACTATTTAACCAGTATTTATTTTGGTTTGTTGAATTAGATGTTAATCTTTTAATGACTGATCAATTAGTCACATAAATAATTAAAATTAGAAAAAGTATAATTTTTAAATACTATGAGGGGATGGTGACCAAGAAAACAGTATAACATAAATGGTATTTAATGCTTGACGTTCGGGAAGGAAACCGTTTTGTTGATAACACACATTATTTACTCCTATTTATATACGCATACGTTAATCCCGTGGAATTTAAAACAATAGAATTCCCTTTTCACGATATTTCGACAAATAAAATTCTTTCTTTTTATATATAAAACAATTGTATCTCCTACACAAGACATCCATAGAATTCGGAATAAATACAACTCAGTGAAGATTAAAGCTTCTCCGGGTTTATCTCCTTTCCCACCATTTAATTTATTATTTCGTACACATATTCACGACGTATTCGTTTCTTCAACCAACAATGCACTTACTAAATGAAATATTAATGTGTAACATACGTTAACAAAGTAAGATTCATTATTCCGATGAAACTCACAACGCATATTTCCGTCCTAAAAATTAATCACCGTATCACCGAACCTGAACGAGACCCTATACCAAAAACAACCGTCGCCGTCGGCGCGTACACATACACGGGCGTCAACCGAAGCGTAAATACCTCGTGTATACGTCATATTCCCAGGTCGGGGAATTCGGGAACGGAAGGCAGAGAGAGAGAGAGAGAAGTAGCCACTCGGAAACGAACAAAGCCCGACGTCGACGACTCGCCGAATAACCCGTTCGCGACGACGTGGCCCACGAATACCAATCGCGTGGACACGCCAGGGTGAGCGGAAGAGAGGGAAGCGACGTGTGAAGGCCAGGTGAACCCGAGAGCTTCGATGCACGTTCCGCGGCGACGGGACGGCACGTCGTGAGTGGCTTCGCGACGGCTAACGGTGTGAAATATCCTAAGAAGGATTATTTGGACGATAAGCTGGGAATTTGTGCGATAGCCGGATATGCATGGATTCTTTGGGTGTAATGAATTGATTAAATACGAGAGAATTGATAGTGGCGTGGGATAATAAAATTCATGTCTGTTTTTACTTTATTATTGATATTCAAACCTTTTGAAGATAGATCAGAAAGATTTATCAGCTATTTTCATTAAATGACTCAATAGTTTTGAAGTCAATAGTTTTTCTTAAACTAAGCGTTAATTATTATTTCACACCGTAACTTACTTTCAACGGAACGATATTCATCAATTTACGTTACTTTTGTTATCTAACGTTATTAAATCGGGTAAAATTCTTCAAAAATTATTACAACGACGTAAAATGTAACCTTCAATAATGGTATCGTAAAAACACCGTAACCTACCGTTGCCATAACGATAAGCCCATTATCCTCATCACACAATCATCCGGCACATCGAGACACTGCAACATATATCCCATCCAATCCATCTGCGGAAATACCTAGATCAATTAACCATCATCCAGATCTCTATCTCTTTCTCTTTGTCAATCAGAACGCCTTGGAGCGCAATCCCATCTAAGCCTATCCTCTTAGACGCCAGTATGCGCCGGCATTCAGGCCTCAAACGAGAGCGATAATAATAATAATGCGGGGGAAACGAGGCCCTGGAACAATGCGAATCAGGGCGAAGACCCAAAGGCGCCATAACGACTCTGTGTACGTGCGATGACGCGGCGGGAAAATTAGAAGGATCTGGTGTGTCTGGCACAATCGCATTATATACGTGTAACGAGTCTTTTCATCTCATAGCGATCGTCTCGTATACACTTGACTTTTTGTTTGCTTCTTGTGGAATTGCAGGTTTCGCGGAATAACAAAGAGAATTTATGGAGTTCGAAATATTCGAGTGTGGATGGGAAGGGGGAATTATGTATGAGGAGGAATTATGTTACGACGTGGGAGCTGGTGGTACTTCCCGAAATTAAAGTCGTTTTTTACACGTCTTACAGGATCTCGCCCGCGTGTTTTTCAATTCCAACTACGTAAATTATATCATCCCCGAGTTTTCCATTCACTCGAAGCCCAAAAAAAAGGGACGTCCATAATCAAATCGCTCACTGACCTGGACCACCGGACATAGCGAGCGTGGCGCCGGCCTGCATCGTTACCGCCAGGACCGCCAGCAGAAACATCGTCGGCCGATATCCTCGTCGTCGCCTTATCATCACCTCGTCACAAATTACACCACTGCCACTGTCGTCGTACACTTTCATCGTTGGCTCACACACTCGGTCTTCGTTTGCTATTATCAGTGATACAACACAAAGTTTCGACTATCACGCGCCGATATGGAATGTAAACACCAGAAATCACAGAGCGGACGTGTATATGCAATAACACACTTTATTCGAATGCGGAACTAGTATATTTCAGTGGTGTACATGGGCGAGCAATGCGTTACGATTCCGTCTCTCTATTTCAACTCTTCGAGGAGTGACATACTCTGGATCCTGCACTTACGATACACCGGAGGAATCCTCAGCACCGCCGGTTAAGTTTTATTTGCTCCTTACTTGGGACCGATTTTTTCCACCACTTAACGATCACACTCTCTTCTCACTCCCTGATCATCCCTCAACCATCATCATCATCATCATTATCATCATCATCGTTATCATCAGGATTACCACAAGACACTACCGGACAGCGGCTCCATCGCGAGCGCGCTGGAGGCGCGAAATTGAAAAGAGGCGCGCCGCTGCGGCTATAGGGCGTAGACTGCCGTGGAGAAGGGAGCGAGAGGTGTAGAGAGATGGATAGAAAATAAGAGATAGACAGAGAGATAGAGGAAGAGGAGAAGAGGTAGAAAGACAGAAACAGAGGGATAGAGCAGAGCGAATGCACACACGGTGATAGAGAGACACAGACACGGAGAGAGACACACACACAGGGCCGTCGTCGTGCGCGCGTGCTGTCGCTTCGAAGCGCCCAGCGCTACTGACGCGCGCCCGCCGCGCAGCAGCCGTCGCGGAGGTGGATAGAGAGAGACGAACGCTGCGCCCTCCTGCTGCTACTGCGCGCCCGAGAGTCCATGGGGGGAGGGAGGTGGTGGCTGCTGTACTGCGAGGAGAGAGGGCCGGAGGTGCTGCTACTGCGTTTTCTTTACCCTGGAGCTGAAGACGTCGCTCAGGTCGATGCTTTTTCGGACGCGTGAGTTGTGACCAGAAGATGAGGGAGGATATAGTCGAGTCTTCAAACTTCGCGCTCTAGGTTCACGCATACTATGTTGATCAAACGTCAGATTAGAATTTTTAATTATTTGTTTGATTGTAACGTTGGTAACGTTCTTGTCAGTGTAAATTAAATGAATAATGGAATCTGGTAGGTTCCATCGGGAACATTTTATTTTCACCATATGGTTTGAGCAGCCACGACTCTGAACATATTTCAATATGAATAGAGAATTTCCACAATTACATTTTTCTACACTACTTTCGTAGTTTGATCCACAATAACATAGATTCATTGTGGACGTATCATTGGAGAGGTTCCCATTTAAAGCTGAACAACTCTTTTACAATAATTGTAAATTCAAGTCATTACAATAATTTTTTTTATCATAGTTTCACCTCGAGAGACAATCCCGTCAGCAATGCCGTAACAGTAAACTTCAATAAACAAAGAGATACTAAAACAATAACAACAAAAAACCCTTTCACACCCTGCACTATCAAACTCGGCATATTTCCAGGAAAAGAAAAAAAAATCCCCCGACTCACCTCGGCGCACCGCCTATGCGCAATTGTTTTTTGTTCCCTCAACCCTCACCTCTCTCTTACTCTTTCTCCTCTCGGAGCTCCAGTTTTCTTTGCAGCGGCAGGCACTTTTCCTCCTTTTTGGCTTCGACGAGTAAAAGAAGAGAGCGAGAGAGGCCAGTGCTACCACTGCCCCGGACCTTCACTGCTGCCCTACGCAGACGGTGTGTATATGTATATACGTGTGTTTTCTCTTCTCGCGCTCGGCGTTTCTCTCTCTTTCTGCGAAGAGTCTCTGGAGGGAATTCTAGGAGAGATCTTTGCTCTCGACCGTTTCGATTTTAAAATCATGCGGCACCACGGCTCGCTGGGCTATGGCGCTCGCCTTTCGCAGTCCCGCTGATGCTTACGGCGCGTTGCGATGCTGCTGACTCCTGCTTTTATCCTGGTCTCTGAAGGGTCGATGTTTTGCGATTTTTATTCGTCTGATTAAATAAATATTGAGCGGTGAATATTCTAATCTCTTGTGGTGGATTGTTAATAATACGGTTCGTTGAGAAAAAGTAGAGGCAATGTTCTGAGATTATAGACATAAGGATCTTTGTAGATTTTATCAATAATATATCTGTTGGAAGTAGTTTGGGTATTTCTGGTTTGAGATACTTTTGACAGGTGCTTTTGAAGAAAAGCTAAATAAATGGAATTTAAAAATTTCTAAAAAGGTTTAAAAATTTAGATACTTCTCGTTCTTTTCGTTCACAAATGTTTCAAATTCCTTTTACGATCGCTTTCTAAATCCATACTTCTGCCATTTAGATATGCTTACACGCAAAACAAATTTATCTTACAATGAACCTTCTGAAACCTTTTCATATCAACTTCTATGCCATGTATTCTCTATACTTTATCACTCTTCTATCACTGTGCGCTTTTTCAACTGAACTCGCGTGCGATTACTCGTTTTAAGAGGAGCTTAGCGAAGCTCGCAACCCATCTCCGATTACGTATTAAAAAGATATTTCGCATCTTTTGCTCTGGCGTCTCTGATGCTTCCAGCCCTGGGGATAAGTAGATCCCCCTAGTCGAGGCAATGCTGGAGGAGAGAGAGAGAGAGAGGGAGAGAGAGAGAGAGAGAGAGAGAGAGAGAGAGAGAGAGAGAGAGAGAG
>UXGD01008022.1:0-10119 GCA_900474315.1 Torymus auratus | reverse complement strand
CGACGCTTCGTATAAATGGTCCATTCGTTTTCTATGCCTTGCGCTTGCACAGACTTTTGCCACTCGGCTTTTTTCCGGCCAACGATAGAAATCTCTCGATTTCTCTCTCTCCCTCTCTCACTGCGTAATTTAGCGGCGAGTTTGTAAGGGAAGTGAGCGATAATGCGTGTAAATGTATGCTGCACGCGGCGCTAAGCGGAACGAGGAATTCCTTTTATCGAAGGAGCTGTCGGAATATAAGGTAGCAAGGGAGAAAACTATTCGTTGCTACACACACGCGTTAATAAGGCGAGATTATGAGGGAGAATTGTTATTATTGGAAGCGAGTTTGTGGTTAGAAACTGTGTAAGTAAAAATGTTCTTTATATAAATTATATAGGCTGCAACGTAAAAATGGCAACATTTATTCAACTTTTGGAGTTGAAGAGGATATTTTCCAAAGCAAAAATTTATGATGAAAGTATCATGGTTTAGGAGAAAAAGAATGATTAATCAAAACTTCTAATTCGTCGAATTTAGGTGTGTTAAATTTGTTTTAATTAAAATATTTCATATAATAATATTAACTAATAAGCCTTGAAAAGTTCATGATTACCTCAAAGCCGAATGAAAAAATTGTTATCTAACTATGAAAGTGTATTCTGTGGGTGATGACTTTTGTTCGAATTCTGGGATACGTTTTAGGATGTCAGAATAGTAAATTAGTAAGCTGCAATAGTAATTTGTAATGCTTCGAAAAACTCGAGTTATGATCATTTTACTTTCATTTGAAGAAAATGTTGAAAATAGATATCTTTTTCAAACAGTAATCATTCAGTTTAAAAAGATTCCACACATAATTCTAAAGACATACAATAATAGTAAAGAAAACAAACTTTATTTGCTTTTTTTTTTAATTAAAAAATATTTATTTCTAATAATAAAGTTATAAAATTTTGAGTTGAGTAAGAAGAATATACTGATAAATCCTAAAATTTCGTTGTAAAGACCCCAATTTTTTCAATAGTTATTTAAGTTTATCAGTTAAGGAAATACATAACAGTTTCGGCACGGGACGTGGAGGGGCTCTCCTTGCATCGCGTACCGGCCCCTCTCTTACCATGTACCTCCGTACCCAGCTACCAAGTTTTACGTTTTCGTTAAATACTCAGGAATTCATGCCGTTACACGAGTTGAACTTTCGCGTACAGGGTTCGTTAGTTGTTTATTGCTTTTTCTGCTTTTTTACAAAATCGCACTCTATGTCAATCAGCTATTTTTGACTGAGTCCCATAAGAGCCCGTGTACAACCTGCAAACTTTTGAATCAAATATTTTCAAAATATGTACGATAATAAATATACAAAAAAATCGTGATGGCTCCGTATAATTCTATGAATGATATATTAAAATTTCATTATAATCTCTGTACCTCCTTGTATAAACGATATGTTTCTTTCATACATCTATAAAATTAGTTGACATGTTAACCACTAGGCGGCATTGTAGGATATAAATAAAAATAAAAAGAAAGGGAATAAATCAATTTTTTATTTTTTGAAAGATAATCTGCTTGCCATGATAAATTAATTTTTTCTGTCCACAAAAGAAAGCTAATTTCTTTCACATTTCCCTCAATTTTAACTAAAAATTAAATTTAAAAAGAATCTTGTAAGTTATACCGTTTCTCGTCTTGGTGCATTCTATTTTTATACACTTTCTTAGTCAGACATGTCTTAGGAGGCAAGGCCTCATTCTCAGTTAGAGAGTACGATGTATCTAGACATATAAAAACGTATTTGATATAATCGATAATTATTAAATCTGTTAATGAAATATAATTTTAGACAAATAATACTGTGGGTCAACTTAAAAATGTCATAAACTATAGAGATAAACATAAAGGTCTTAAAAATATCATAAACTATAAAGTTAAAATTCTGGTCAAATAAAGCCTTGCGATTTTTAAATGCATCTTTACTTCTCCCATCTTTTGAGAATCATTGTAACCAAACGGCGTCATTCAGTGACTGCTTATGTTTTGGCATATGAGCAATTCTACATTCTGCCCTTTTTCTCGTTCCTAAACGGCTGACAATTTTTTTCTAAGGTGCACCTATTGCACATGGTATTTCTCGATCTTTATACCTTATTTATAATGTTAAACAATTCAAAACAGTCTTGTGACACTGTTTTCACCGCATATCAATTCCTCTTATGGAAAGGACCCACCACAAAATTATTGACATCCTGATAAAAAGTACAGCCAATTTGACTGTACTCCGTTTTCCATTTGTTTTGTGCCGGGTTCTTTAACTCGAAGGTGCCAATAAATTTTTTCCAAGAAAAAAATTAAATTAGAATAAAAGAGCTTGAATTCACGCTATGAATCGTTGAAATCGGTCAATCTTGCTAATTAAGAGCCACTTTCACATGACCTTTTTTTTCCTTTCTAAACCTTAAATAGTGATAGCGTTACTCATTTTTTTCCAAAGCCATTTTTTTTACCAGATAACTCATATGAAAGCTATGGGACCATCTAGTAGTTCGCGATAATCTTTTCCGTATAAAAGTCGTCGGTTTTTATGAAATAAGTGAAAAAATACTTCCTTGCCAACTTCGACGTGGGGTATGTTTTTTTAAGAGGGATCTAATGTATTGGTCACTTTTCATTGACATTGTAAGTATGCCAGCGATTAATTGTGTTTTTTAAAACCAGATTAATAATGACATTTAAATTCATGTAACATAAATTCTATAAGCAGCACATTAATGAGTAACAAAGAATTTCATTGGTTATACTAAAACAAAGGGTTAAGCATCATAGAAAATGAAAAAAATGCAGTCACTTTTTTTTTAAAGAAATTGAATTTTCACAAAAATCTGGTAACCTTAAGTAACTACTTATGTAAGTCGTTTATGTATAGGCATACACATATTTGGAGTCGACTTCTTGAAAGTACATGTTAAAACAGTTGTAAAAACACTTTTTTCAAATTACTTACAGAAAAGTCATTTTTTTAATCGCATAAAGAAGAAAATAATTTGTATGAGTAACACTTGAGGATGTCTTTAATTTTAGTCTTCTGTTCTTATTAAACGTAACTTCTACGATTCTAAATCGGGTTTTGGTACCAAGATGGTGTAGTTCTAACCCCATTTAAGAACTGTAACCCGTACAGAATTCCTTGTAGTGAGTATATCTAAAGATATCAAAGAGTGACTCGAATATTAAAATTACCGCGGAATTAATCATATGCATATATATGTACGACTATTTTCTATGGATTATATTATTATTATATTATTATATTATAAATATTATTTACCACGATTTCTCCAAAAAATACTGATCCACTATATATTGTACATAGTTATACCATGTACCAAATATTCATTACAATTTACAACAGCCGATGTAATAGTCCCTCAATCCCTATACATTCCCACATCGAGGCCATTCGACATTCACTCGACATTAAATACATCTCCTCGCTCACAGACGCCCGCGCAACGCGACGCTAAGGTATACATATCGTCATCGGGAGGGAGATGATGACATAATACACCGGGGAAGCCCCGAATTCCGGCGCGCCGAGAGAAACCATCAAAATCAATCAATCAGCCCCGTCCATCCTCTTCGATGCTACGTTTTTCCGCGCGGCCACGCGGTGAGTCGCTTAATCCATGCCCCTCGAAACGCGTAAATTAATTAACGGCCAGGGCGGCGAGCTTTTCATTCGGCCAATATAATCCGTCGCTGATCCTCGCCCGTCGTTGCCCGTTCGTCTCCACCAAGGGCTTCGGAGAAGGTCCTCCTAGCCCCACCCTCCTCTGGTTCCTTTGACAATTCGCACGACAAGAGCCTTTAATAAGGCTCATACAGGCTGCGGAATGCCTGCACGTGTGCGCTCGCCTACACACGCCTATGCGAGAGATAGAGACGGGGGATGTATGCATCTACGTACGTGAGCTCTCACTCTCCTTTATTAAGTGGACGATATTCGAATTACACCGGCGCGTCTCTGTATTGCACGGATTCTGGACAAGGTAGCGTATGCAAGCGTGTCTGTGGCTGTGTGTGTATTTATTGGGATGGGCATATGGGGGCACTATATGTGCGTGCGAGTGGGCGGCACTATATGTGTGGGTACTGTCTCTACGGCGTCGGTAGCGGCGGAACGGGACGGCAACGTCTGGCCTGCATGGCGCACGGTCTATAGAGCACTTCGACGATGACGGGCTATATAATGATTTTGCCTCTGTTAATATCCGTCGGCAGATAGTCGCTTTCCTGGGTGCGTCGCGATTCTGAGATTGCGAATTTAAGCTAAACAACATATACTATTCGAGTGTATTCGGAAAAATTGTAAAATTAGTTTTTTATAAATTGCTTGTAATTGTAGTAATTAAAGGACCTCTCAATTTATTGTTTAGTTGGAAAGATTTAACTTTTGATTTTGAAGAATAGGTTTCAGGTTGAAGAAAGATATACGAAGAAATAAATTTGTTTAACGGATTCTTAGGGAAGATTATTATGCTTTGTTATTCGATAGTTATAATGTAGATTTCACCTCGAAAAATTAAACTTTTAAATAAATAGAAAATTTTCGAATGAGCTTTTTCAAAGTTTTCATAAAAAACTTCTTTTAGTATCAGTGAGCTTATATCTCAGAATGACAGGAATGAGAATGTTTAAATAAGTCTTTTTTGAATTTTGAAAAATTAATTTTCTTTGTCATCTACTTTCATTATAGACAATTGAATAGTAGTTAATACATATTGAATCGTAAAATATTAAAGTACATGTGTCAAAGACATATCAGGTATGTGTATTAAATATAATTAGTATAGACAATTTAAACGATTGGAAATTTCAGTAACCGCAAAAGTGTATGTAACAAACAAATTTATTCTGTATAACTAATGAAGGGCAATCTGCTAAGAATTCCATACCAATTTGAGCGCGGCCGAAAATTTAATCAGAGCATCAATCGGTAAATTCGTCGCTCCAATTTCCTAAGTACAGCCGGTGCTCAGCGCGTGCACCGAAACAGCTGAAAAATGCAAGACACTCGTGCGCCTCGTCCTTCTTTTTTGTCCCCTTTTCGCTTCTACGATCGTCGTCCTCCTACACTTTCTCCTTCCCCCCCTTGTCGCCCACCTACACACGTGTACTTTCGAGCAACTTGTCAGAGACCACTTGGCGCGGAGAGACCTTACGCAACGGTGTCAAGAGCCCGGCGTCGGCTACTCTAAATTTCAAAGTTTTCCTGCTTGCTCGCACACACACACAGCTCGCATAAAAAGTGAAAGAGAGAGAGAGAGAGAGAGAGAGAGGAACACGATAAAGGGGAGAAAATACGAGGCTGGGGGGAGGCGCATCGCACACCGACAATGAGCAAAGACGTCCTGCGAAAGGGAGAAAGGGGAAACGAGAGAGAGAAGGCAATGTTGAAGCTGCTGCTGCTGCTGCCGGGAACAGTCTTCTCATTACACGGCCTGTTAAGTTTTCAACGAGGCTTGGCAAAGTTAAAACTCTCCTAAAGAGTGATTTATACCGGCGGCGAAACCTTCTGCTATTGCCGAATGGGCGCTGAAGAAGGAGGGGGGAACGTGAAAAGTAATGGTTTCATTTAATGTGGTTGATGTAGTTGTAGTGATTCCCGTGGGGGATAGCGTAGATTTTGAGCTATGTCTCTGCGGTATATGCTGAAATGTCATCAAGTAGTGCTTTTATTATTATATCTTTAATGTATCGACAAATATTGTGAAAAATAGAAATTTTATTTACTTAACAAAAGTTGAGTATTCTATACAATATGAAATACATAAAATTACAAGTTTATGGAGTTACAATATAGTTGGGATTTGGACATTAATGGGTTCACAGTTGAACAGGACAAAACGAATAGATGTTACATATGACTATTATTTTAAATTTCATAATTTTACAACTCTATAAGCTTGGAGAAAAACCAATGTATCCGAAAAAATATTCGCAAAAGAGATTATTTTTTTAGAATTTGAGATTTATTTAGAATGTTAATATATCGTATTCGATTATAGAGTTATCCAATTATGATATTTGTACAATATACACTCTGTTATTACAGAAAAGTTTGATTCTGAAATTTCATCGTTTCATTAACGGTAATGTTACATTTCTTTAGTCGTAGAATGGATAACAATCTTTTACAATAATAGAGTTCCGATTACAATAACAATGCATATCAGTAATACTTCTCCAACGGCAGACGTAGAATTCGACGATGTTCATGGTTGTGATCGACCAGGCAAACTACGTGTATTCTCAAGCAATAACAGCGCGTATGTGTGTTAATTCCCCAAGAATACGCGTCGCCAACCTGGCCTCCGATGCATATTATTCTTCATAATTTTCTTCAACTTGTCGTTGTATTTTCTTCTCTTCGCGCCTCCGCATCGGCGTCTTGTTGAAAGGCGCGAAGCCCAGCCAATTTGGCGTCTTCGGTATACAGTGCTTCGATGGTTCTTTAACGGGGAAGCTTTTTTTCGTACAGCCATTGACTGGCAAGAGGAAACGGGAGAGAAAGAGAGTAGCATGCTGTGCGACATGAAAAACGTTCGAGGAATTGATTGGCTGCCTCTGTGCGAACACGCGGCGAGGGGGAATAAGAAAAGTATTGGGTGAACGCATGCAGAAATACAAGATGTGTATAACGTTAGTTGGAAGGTGAGGTTGGTATGGGGAAGTGAAAGGTTGCGATGTTTCTACGTACAGAACTGTAGAAGAACATGACGATTTTACCTTTTTTGAATAATGGTCTTGTTACTACTGTGAATTCATTATTTGACTTTTCTACTACATGCATTTACAAGAAGCAAGGAAATAAATATCCCAGTATCTAACAAGCTATTACTGGCTAACACTAAAACTACTACTAAAATACAGTATTGATTTGTATTATTTTTTTTATCGCGTGTTCTTTAGTGCATTAGGAAGGCAATAACTATGAAACCAACAAGTATTTATTAAAATTTAAAATCAACAAACTTACCCACTCAGGTTCGGTCGACCAATTTTGTTGGAATATAGGAAAAATCTGAAAATACGAAATATTAATTTAGAGCTGCATTAGAGTATATACCGAGAAACATAAGCTCAGCGGGCGGCTGAGAATTCCAGCGGCGCGGCTCTCTCTGTACCCATATACGCGCGGCAATGGAAAAACGCTGCTCTCGCGCGAACGGCCATATCCCATTAGTTTTACGCGCGAGCCATCGGCGAGTTTATGTCGCGAGGGAGGTGAATTAATACCGAGACGCGCGTGAAACTCGGCGCACATGCGAGAACGCTGACCTCTGCTCTCGTTAACGTACGCGGTTTATCGTTACGTCATACAGTGTATCTTATATTATAGTCGTTGTCACGTCTGGCGTCTTTTTTCATGAGATTTTCGAAATGCGGAGTTGACAATTTGTTAAAACACTTTTGATGCATTGTATATGTTTCCCGTTTTATTTTAGGAAGGATTTTAATTTCTTTTTGAAAATTACGGTGACAAGTAATCTAACCGTAGTAAAGATGTCGAAAGAATTATTAGATTATAGAATTTGCCAGTGAGACTCAACACAAATAAATTGCGTTCGCAATGATACCTCCGTTACGTAAATTATTAATTGGAATCCTGATTACAGTAATTACAACGCCATCCTTTATATAATTGAATTTAATTTTTGCGTAATCTAAAGAACGATATTGTTGATATATAAACTCCAATAAAATGTTTATGCTTTTTCAATACTTTTAATTAAATATTTGGATTTTGCACTCGCATACGTTTTTTAGCTCTAATTAAAACTATGATCATGTAACAGTATGAATATTTGGACGGCATGCAAATGATTAATATTCTACGTACTCGTGTTATTTTAAATTCTCTAGAACGTAATAAAAGAGTGGACAATATGAAATTCTTTCGTCCGGCTAAATTAATTACACGGTGAAAATATTTTTCTATTTTCGAGCTCGCGGAATTCGATCTTTGTGAAAAACGAATTAATTTCGCGAAATGAAAGCCCTGCGTAAAAATATATGTCCAGAAGTGCACTTTTCCCACTTCTCATTTTCGTCGTAATTATTTTCATATATGCTTTCTCGCGCGCGCGTACGCGCCGCGCCGTAAAACGCTCATGAATTTCGTTAACAGTCGTTATTAAACATTTTTCCATTCTAATTACATTGTCTTCATACTCGCGTTATCCCTTATATTCGCGAAAATATTCGCAGCCCACTCTTTATATCGTCTCGCAATCCAAACAATCCTCGACTGCACACTTATGTGTACATAATATATCAAGCTTCCACGAGACTCTCAGCTCATCGTCAGAGATCCGCGTATACGCACAGATATGCGGTGCCTCCGGGGCGCGGAAAACAGCTAAATTCGCGAAAAAGCACGTGGGCCGGGGGTTAATGCAAATTCCGCTAACGATCCTACTCTCGGCCAGAATTAATTGAGTATGCGCGCGGGCGCTGTTCAAACAGGCCGAGCGCGCGCAAGCCTGTATAAGCGCGAAAGTTTTTATCCAACGAAGGAGCCGGAGGAGGTACGGAGGGGCGGAGCTAGACGCAAGCGCGTGTAGCGTATAAAGGCAAATATTATTACTGCGTTTAACCTGTGAGCTCTATTAAGCCTCGGCCTTACCCGGAGGATCGTTTTTACCGACCTGCGCTGCAAGGCTGCCTCGAAATCATTAGGCTTTATGCGCTGTGATGAGGGAGTATGTACGGGCATATATGTGTTAAGTGCGGATTCCAATTGGAGAGGAGTAGGCGTTCTTTGCCGGCGTTTAATCTGAGGCGCGGACTTGAAGCTCTGCAGGTAAATGAGATATTCCCTCGTACTTTGATGTTAGCGAGCAAGAGAGGTGTTAATTGAAGCCGATGATGCAGAGAATATTTCAACCGAATGTTTACTCAAGAGCGTGTGAATTATGAGTAATTTCTATATATTATTAAAATTCAATGTTTCATATTAATGGGTTTAAATGTTTCCCCTGATAAAACTATGTGGTTAGTAGTAAAGTATAGTGGGTACACCCAGTTCTCTCGATATCCAACTAGTCCAAATGAGGGCTATTTATAGATTTATTGCCGCAATCACCACATCCTACAAGGAACTATTACTATCACGAATTTCGGCTTTTATTCCACAATCCAAATTCAATCAGATTTTGAAAAAATTTTTCTTTTAACATTACCGATACAACTTCAATAAGAATTTTCAAAACAGTTCAAAAAGCATTCGTCAGACAATATTTTAGCATAACTGTGCATTCCAGCGCGTTTAACTCTAATAATAATAATAATAATAATAATAATAATAATATTTTGTTTTGTTTAATCAAAATTATTGTTTTATTTAAAAAAACACAAGAAATTATCAAACTTTGTTTGTCAAGATTTGTAAAATATTATCAAACTTTATATCAATCTGCCATTCTCTCGTTATTTATCATTTGCGTAAGACAAAGCCATTTTTTACAAATGTTTTTAAGTTAACCCATTAACACCGGAGCGACTATTTTGGGATACTCAAAGAAAAACACATGTTCTCGGCTACAGAGAGCGATGAAAGCGATACCCTATAGGTAAAATGAGCTGTTCTTTCTAATCCCAGTATAGTTTTTAGCTATCACCCCTCCTAAAGGATGAAAATGGAGTGAGAATTAAAGGAATAGAAAAAAAGCGTTGCGGGACAAAGGATAGAAAAAATCTGTTCCATAGCTCAGAAATGGTTTGTTTTTACTAGCTATGATATAAAATTAATTTTACATCATTTTTTATATTATAGCAAGTAAAAACAAACCATTTCTGACCTATGGAACAGATTATTTCTATCCTTTGTCCCACAATGTTGTTTTCTTTTACTTTTTCTTCAATTCACATCCCATGTTCACCCCTTAGGATATCGCTTTCTTCGCTCTATGTAGCCGACAAGGTGTTTTTTTTTCTTCGAGTGTCCCAAAATAGTCGCTCCGGCGTTAATGGGTTAAAAAGTTTTAACCCATGAAGATCTGGAACACGAGTCGAAGTCAATGATTTGAAGATTAAAAACTTAATCTCAGTCTCTAGACAATGGCACAAATATTGTAT
>UXGD01008021.1:0-10120 GCA_900474315.1 Torymus auratus | reverse complement strand
GGCCAAAGAGATTGATCAACTGTTTACGAACCTCTATTCGTAGGCCATTTCGGTTGGTCTAATTTCTAGCAGGGTATATGAACACCTAATTGGCATAGCCAGGCATGTCGAACTTCACGAAGTACTCATCGGAAATAGGCAATTATATGGGCAATGTTAAATCATTTAATTTACGAATTTCTTGTATATAATGAGTAATATTCTATACGGAAAACATAAAACATCTCAGTAGAGAAATAAATACAAATTTTTTGAGGAACACACTTACCAGCCCAAGTTTGTATGGTTCTCTGGGTTATCCTGGATTATAAAAAAAAATTGTGAACACATTCGATGGGGTAGCAAGCTTTTTTCGGACAATAACTTTTTTCTCTTATAAAGTTTAAAAAATTTTCTCCTTTAAACATACATCATTTCAGTTGCACATACATTTAAAAAATGATAATAAAACTAGAAATTGAGAGGCACAGTAAATGACAAAAATCCAGTTCTTCGTATTTGCATCGTATTTTCTGTATTTCTCGCTCATCTTTGAACATACATAATTTTTGAAGGACTAAACTTTTTTTCCGTCCTGAAAAAAGCAAATGAAAGCTCGCATTCTCTAGTTTTCTTTTCTTAATTTTTGTTCAATGTATAAGGGAATCTCCCGGACGAAATAATTTTTGTTTAAGCAAGGAAGATATTAACAATTTTTTTACAAATAAAGTTATTTTGGGCAAAAAAACTTGCCACCTCATCGACCGTGTTTACGATTTGTTTTATATTCATAAAAGTTCAGAGAGAAAAACTTGGTTTGGAAGGTGTGCCTCACAACATATCTTTATTTATTTTTTGTACCCAGTTGTTTGAGCATATCTTTAGCATTGCTCATATATAAATAGAAGAAGAGAAAATTTGTAATCTGTACTTAATAAATAAAAAAATATAGTTAATGATATCGTATTTTTTGAAATTACGAAAGCTATTTTTTGTTTAGTATCTATTTAAAAATTATTGCAGTGACAAAATCATACTATATTTTAGAGTAATTTTATCTTTAAAACTAGGTATATTTTTGGCATAATGGATACGTAATTTTTTAGTACGTGTCTTAAAAGTTCTTAAAAGCTACTTTTACGTTAAAACATTATATTGATAATAGTTTATTTCCATAAACAAACTTGTAATCCTAAAATACTCGTTTACGTTGTTAATAGTCCGTTAGCATTGACTTTTTTTGTATTTCAAGTAAATGCGATGAAACTCTGTTTAATTTTTCAAATTCGTATGATTTTTATAATGAAATACCGTTTCTGTAAAAATAGAAAGGCGCGTACAATCTTGCTATGTAAATATTACCTAAAAAAGCTTCGTTGTTTCAAGTAAATTTTTCACTATGTGCAATCATGAAATTTTTATTAGTAGTACAAAATTGCTCATTTGTTCACTGGTTACCTTTTGCAAAAATGAATTGATTTACTAGTTATAATTTCTGTATTCTTAGTTAACTATAGAAGATACATTGGAGGATTTTCATCTGTAATTTATAATAACGTAGTGATTATTATAACTATAAAATATGATTATAATGTTATCGCATGATACACAATCCTACCGATAAATATATTCCTAGTTAAAATTTTAATATTACATAAAGTAGATCAATAATAGAAGTAACAAATCAAAACTAACAGACATATGATGGCAAGCGTATTGAAACGCAATAACTGCACGCAGAATGCGATCCTCCTCTTTGCTGCTGTATCAGATATATTCCTTTCTCCGTGAGAGGCCCGAGTTGGATGTAATATAGTAATAGTGGATTACAACTGAAGTGAGTTACATTGTTTGAGTAAGGAACAGCTTCGATGTAACTAAAGGACAGCAACAGTATTCTTGTATATCAAAGGTACTGCACTCGAGTCGGTTGATGGCATGGTGTGTATTCCCGTGCCATTTCTCGATATATCAATATCATGTTGTTAATTTTGTCTTTGATTATAAATTTCAATCAATTCGAAGAGTATAATTAGAAGTACATTTATGTGATTTGCCTATGTATATTCAGTACCAAAACTAAAAAGAAATAAAATGTGGTAAAGTTAAGCCAAGCGCACACCGAAACAGAAAAACACGCACTTTTTATTTGAGCTCGTTATAATAAAAAAATACCCGCGCCAGAACAGGTTAGCGACGAGACCCTCGTTAGGTCTTTGCGATTTTTTGGGCCACTACAAGCATAAATTCGGCTTGTAGCACACTTTCGCGGATTAAACAGCAAAAGCTGAGGAGCGAGACAGAGCAGTCGGCTTTCTCTCCCTCTCTCGGCGTTTATTTTCGCGCGCCTAAGCAAGTACCGGCGACGCACCGGCACTGCTCCCAGCATTGCAGAGTTTACAAAAATAATTTTCGCGCACGGAACCGTCGTCGCGCGCGTCCTTTTGACGAATTTCTGAGCCGGCGCTTGGACAAAGCTGGTGCGAGAGGGGCCCTTTGGTTAGCACGAGCGTTTTCCAGCTGCTGCCGTATAAGAATCCGTACGTGCGTGCATTATTCTCCACGAAAATTTCGAGCGAGAGGGAGTAGGGCGCGCCACGTGCTGGTAAATACGTCGGGGCGCGGGATGCGTCGAGCCAGGGGGGGAACATAACTCCCCCCGCGCGCGTGATTTACTCGCGCTGCAGCCACCGCGGCTAGGTATCGGATGCAAGCAAGCACGCTGAAGGAGAATTTATATCGAGTGCATGTGCAGCCTCCTTGCTTCTGCGGTCTCGTTGCGTGGCGCCCTTTTTTAATAAATGTCTTCTCGACTCTTTCAACTTCAATGACCATTCGATTATTTAAATGCTATAACGATGACTGTCTTTACTTACTTTAAGATATTATAGTGGAAGGTTGTTTTATTATATTCAAGTTTAATATCTCAACAGGTACACTAACGCCATGATATTAAATATAAAATCCATTATTCTATGAATTTTTTATTTTTATTGTCACTAATTATTGAATATTCACCTTTTCTTATAAGTAGTTATAAGATTTATCGTTATTAAATTTGCAGCATGATGTATGCATAAGATATGCACATAATTTACTGCTGATAATTTTAATTATAAGAAGATCATACAAAGAAAAAAATCTTTACGAAACGTAGCTAAAAGTAGATATACCAAAAGTTTAGTCTGTCAATAGTTATACATTTCTTCATATAGTTAATTAGTCAAAATCTGTTTATAAAGATATTCAATTCGAATCATCGGTAAATCTTTCATATCATACTTATTATACAAACAAAAAGTGTCTTACGGTTTGGGAAAGCTTTTTTTTGCCGATTCAAAAGCAAAAATGCACACGATTCCGAGTATAATTTTATTATATTTTCCGGCGCAGGCGAATGTTAAAACCTGGAAAATGAGTGTGCTCGCGCCGTAACCGTCCATTATCGCGCGATTAAAAACAAGCGCCACAGCGCCTAATGGGCAATTACTCTCTCACCCCTACGAGTCTCTTCCCTCTCCTCTGCCTCGCCTCCGCGACGTTAACGATCGAATCCGCAATTTGGCGCGGCGGAGCTCTCGCGACAGACATTACATCGAGAAGCCCGTCGGCTCTATATACCTCTGCCCCTCAGCCGCTGTAATTCAGACACGAGCGATCGATTCTTAATACCGCGCGCCGCTGCTGTTGCTGTGGATAAAGCCGCGCACTGTACTCGCAACGTGATTTATGTCGCATGCAGCATAGCTCAAACTTGCACATTTCTCGACGACGACGACGACGCACCGTTTTTGCTCC
The DNA here is from genome assembly GCA_900474315.1 of Torymus auratus. NCBI lineage: Eukaryota > Metazoa > Arthropoda > Insecta > Hymenoptera > Torymidae > Torymus > Torymus auratus. The sequence goes on along the minus strand of UXGD01008021.1, from coordinate 6,343 downwards.
GCAGAGTCAGTCACGGACGAATGGGCTAGTCAGCGCAAACGCGTGCGCGCCAGCGAAATTGCGCGGGGCTCGGAGTATAGAGGGGCTCGGCATAAAGGGCTAGAAGAAAGAGGAGCGCGGCCCGGAATGGGAAAACTGTGCTACTCGGATGATGACGCACGCGCGAGTCTTTTTTAATAGCTCGCGCATCTCTATGTGGATTTGAGGCTGAACGAAGCAGGCAACAATCTCTGCGAACCAAATGAATAATCATTACTAACTTAGTTATTCTTGAATTATTGTGACACGCCGTTACATATTATAACGTCATTTTCCTATAATATTTAGCAGAATTGAGACTTTTCATTGGTTGTACTTTAGGAATGGATGCCACCCTTATCAATTCCGTATTTAATTACACGATTATATTACAAGGATAGTGCATACCATCCGGGAAACGGATTTTAACGGGGCTCCGAAAGTCGATTTCTGGTATTTAAAAATGAATCACAGTGCTCGCAATCTCATCAAATGAACCTTTTTTATGACATTCAGGCAGCAATCTAATCTCAAATGTGCTCTATTTCGTTAAAGAAGGGATTTCTTTTCGATTCACTGTCACCACCGTCGCAAGTATTCCTGATACGTAAGCGGACATAAAAGATCATAAAAGTAAAAAGGAAAAGCTGTGAATTAAGTTTCGTTAAAAATTATTAATTTTTTAGAAAATGCTAGCAATCAAAGACAGCATAAGAAAATGGTTATAAATACGACCCATTAAATTGTTGAAAAAGAATCCAAATTTTTCCTCGTTGACTGCTTATAATTATTGGCTGAAAAATTAATTATTCTAAATAAAAGAGAGTGATCTAAATAGTAGATTAGGCACCTATACTCGAACTCGTGTAATTGTCACCCTTGCTTCACTCGAACGACAATCTCACACTCGTAAGAGAATCATCTCTCTCGCACTAGTGTCGAAATGTACTATGATAGAGGTCAAAAGTAGGAATCAATTTTCTATATCTAATGTCTTATAAGTAAATTAACAGTTATTACAATGTATTGAAATAGTATAGAAAATTAATTCTTACTTTTGACTATATCTATCAAATGCTTTTTCGACACGCCCACTCTCTTATACTTAAAATAATTAATTTTTAGCAAATTATAAGTAGTCAAAGATCAAATAAGAAAAAATTTCATAACAAAGCTTATAAATTACAGCTTTTTCTTTCTACTTTTAGAATTTTTTTTGCTCGTTTTCTTATAAGAAATACTTGCAAAGTGCTAGTCGACAAAAGAGACATAATTTTTTAACGAAGTAGAGCATATTTGAAGAATTGATTACCCATATCTCAAGAAAAATGGTATGAAATTGTATGAGCTCTGGGTTTCATTTTTAGATACCAGCAATCGACTTTCAAAGCTCCGTCAAAATCCGTTTCCCGGAGGTCTCCTTGTTAATCTATCATTGAATTATGATTACAAAGATAAAAATGTTCTGCAAGATGGTATAACAATGTGGAAATGTGCTATTTCAAGCGACTTTGTACGTATAAAATTGTGTGCGAAACCTTTCCCCTTCGACACTTGACGTACACAAATCCATCGAGCAGCTGATCGGCTGGCCACGGAGCAGCTCAAGTCGGGACTCTCCCCGTGCAACGCGCGGCTGCTGCAGTGGCAGACAGAGTCGAGCGGAGACACGCGGGTAATACGCGCGCGCGTGGCGGCGTCGGTGGCGCGCGCGCACTTTGCATTGTTAACGCCGTGGCGCACGCACGTCGGCATTTACTGCCGCAGACGTGTCAATCCGGCGCTGAGTTTACGAGCGCCCCTTGCAAATTTCGCGAGAGCCGAGACGAGCCGCCGCCGTCGGGGCTGCAAAGTGCATTAGAATTTATGGCCCCGCGTGGCGGCGGCGGTGGAGGCGTCTGGGGCGCGTCTCTCTCTCTCTCTCCCGCGAGAGGGAAGCGCGCGAGCCGCAAGGTCCTTTTCTCTGTCTCTCTGCTATCGAGGTCTGCGTCGCGCCCTCCCCCGCCGTATAAAACGTCGGCGATATGATTAATTGCCCGGGCGGAGTTTATTTTACCGCGCGGCTTTTATGGGGTACGCGTGAGCGCAGACCTTTGCACGCGCTGGGGTTATAGAGACGAGCGATAAGTGAAATGGGAGGAAGCAACCACGTTCCGAGCTGTTCGAAAACTTATTTTGCGCGGGCAGAGTTTTCCTTGAATTTGCCCGATCTCGAGAATGTTTTTTTCATTTTCTTGGCGCTTCTTCTGCCTGCACTACGTGATTTCTAACAATGGAGTGTACAGATCTAAAGAAAGCCGTATAATAGTATAATTGTGTACTAAAGCTCCGAATTATACTCAAGTGAACTTGAAAATTTGAATCTTTAAATAAAAATAAATTAAAATTATACAAGAAGCGTCTTTGAAATGAGCTATTTTTATTTAAAAAATTATATTGCTTTTACTTGAATTATTTAGTATTTAGCATATGTCAAAAGTTCTAGTTCTTACAGAAATTGAGCTTTAATTTGCCTTTTTTCAGTATTATAAAATATTAACCCTTCTCCAAATACTTTGAACTGAAACAGCGAACGTTGCGAAAAAGAAGACCGAAAACTATTATTTTTCTAATCATCGATCAACATATTTTCAATCAGACAAGGGTGGAGGATACATTCAAAAATATATTAAGAATATTATAATCCATGAAAAAAATTGAATAGGTTAGAAAGTTAGAATGAACCATTCAGATGTATGGGAAGACGAAGACGCCTTCTTACAGGTATTCGTGACTTATACCTATAGATTTTCAAGCTCTACCTCATCCTATGATACTTGTCTTATGCCGCATATGTTATATACATGGTCATTTTTTGGTTTAAACGAGGCTATATTATTTTGGATCATACCGACTAATCCGTCAAGCTGTTTTAAGAATCCAGTGATATGTAGATTTTTTCCTTAACATTGATAAAATGTGTAAACATAGTTGAAAAAATATTAATAGATAATTGTTTAATACTTCATCAATCTTGACGTGCCTAGAAGATCGAACGAAAAATGTCAGCTAAAATAGGATTCTACACCTGATTATGTATTCCGGTTTCAGTGTATAATCCTGAAAACACTAGAAAATGCTTGTTCTCCGTTACTAGGGAACCCTTTTTTACAAAGAAAAACAGCAAAAAACTAAAGAATTACATAAACAAAAACTAAAAAATGACATAACCATTCATTAGACGCTCATTTATTTTATACTGAAAAAGGATATTATATGGACTCAAATCGATTCAAGTGTTTTATAAATAAAGAGCAATTGCAAATAAACGTTGTAACTTATGCAACATTGTACTTTATATTATATAATATGTTTTGTATTACAGGTGAACCAAATTGACAGAAAAGATATAAGATAATAGAATCAAATAATTGTGGTCAACTATCACTGCGACTATGTAAGAGTAGAGTAATTTGAGGTTTCTTGTAATAAAGGCTATTAAAGTATTTTTTGTTTCACTCATGGAAATAAATTTGATATTGAATTCTTTTTATAGTGTTTTAATATATAATACAGGCTGAATAGAAAAATCCTTAAAAACTAACAAGTTTTTATTAAAGTATAGGGTCGGAAATGAAAAGAGCATAGACTTTTTATAGATTTTTTAAGTTATGATTATTGTCCCAATGTCCCAACTTCAGAAAACAGTCTTGCTCTTTTCGTTTTCGGATCATCAATTATTGTAAACACAGGAAATGAGATGAAACCTTAAAATTCGATTGTTGCTACTTTATACTCGTGTTTAAAAAATTACTATTGCCCTACATCATCAATACTTTGTGCAATATATTGGCTAAACTAACTGTCATTCAGGCACACTTATTCGTATTATATACTTGCTTTAACATCAGAAATAGAATTGATGTGAAAATAACCCTTAACAATTGAAGAAAACTGACAACAATTAGCAAACTTGTGTATACTAACGTCGATTATAGTACTTGTAATTTCTATGCCACGCAACGCAAAAAGAACGTGGACGATAGAATATGCCGTTCCCACCCTACAAAGTTTTGTCACGATCGATAAGCCGCATCTTTACACAGCGCGGCAAGTCTTGCCCTTATATATTAGACGATACTTACCTTTGCACTCCTTGCAGCCACCTGTAATCTCGCTTGCTTCTTACGTTTGCGTATACGCATGTGTACTTATTTTACGTGCGATGCACGTCGTTTTTAAAAGTTTCAGGTGAAAGTTTTGAAGAAAAATGATGGCAATGTTGTTTCATGAACTTTGCAGTATTACCACGACGGATATATTATTAATAAGATTTAAAAACTTTTTCCAACCTTTTTTCTATCCGCAAGGCAATATTGAGAGTAAATAATGAAAGTTTCACAACATAAGGGAGATCCGTATAATTTTTAGTTTTTTCTTACTCGAAATAAGAATACACCAAGATTCATTGTTCATTGTGTATTAAATAACTTATAATTAATATTGCAAAGTTGTACAATTATTATAATGATTGGTAGGAAATTAAATTTAAGCAGAATAACGTTATTCTGCTTAAATTTAATATTATTAAATAAAAAGTACTATTAAAATATAAATTAAATCAGTTCAATATCATCAATAAGTTTTTTTTCCTTACAATAGAATGTTCCTTATTCTCTTTTAAAGCTGTCATTAGTTATCCTACAAACGAGTTCAATCCCTTAAATAAGCAATTGGAATTCTCGAGTATGAATGAAGCGCGACGAAGTCCTCGATTACCCGACGTCACCCATAATTTACCCTCATTTATAAGGCGTCACCGTATATGTTTATCCTAAAAAAAGATCATACAAGGCAATTGAGCAAAAAAAGCCGAGCGTGTATCCAAGACCGGTAGGCATTTTGCCTTGTATATATACGTCCTTATATTCTGCACGCCTTCGGTGCGAATAAGTGGGCAAAAAGTAGGGTGAGAGAGGGGCCGGGGGAGGGGAGGCTTCCGGAAAGCATTCGGGGGAGCATAGCATCAGCGGCAGCATGCGGCCGCGAAAAAGTCGGAGCCGCGTGCGCGCGGGAACGCGCTCTGTAATTAGGAAGCGTATACAGGTCTGTATACTTGTATATGTACGCGCGGGGGAGGCTAAAAATGCAGCGCGCATTAATAGAGCCTCTTAGGAGGTCGGCCGGGGCTACCCTGCTTCCCTTCCTCGTCATCGTCGTCGTCGTCGCTCGTCGTTCGCTTTTTTCGTCGTCGTCTTCCTCGTTGCTCTTTTTTCGTACGGAATTTCCGCGTAATAGCGCTCTTATAACGCGTAATATTGCATAGATAGGTCATTACGGGATTACATTACGTCCAGCTTTTCTTTTTGCCGGTCGCTTATCGAGGAATTTCAATGAAAACAGGAGCAGCTAGCTTGGCTTAAGTACGGGCGCATGTACTTTGCTCGTGCTGCATTCGCCTTAGCCAGAAATATATAGTTGAGAGAGCTTCGCAATTTATTCTTGTAAGCGGCTACCGGACAAATCGGGAAGGTCGTTAGGATTATTATTATTATTTTCTTCGATTATGATTATATATATAATAATTTTTGCAATTTTATTATAACTCTTAAGCCTGTAACAACTAATTTTTAAGATTTTGATATCTTAACAATAAATTAGCAGTTACAATATTCATTGTAAAATTTAGTAAATTAATTCCTAATTTTGACCATCTATCAAATGCTTTTCCAACTACTCTCTTACATTTAATAATAGTAGAAAAAATAAAGTGAGATTTTGAAATCTAAATTTAACGGTTGCTCTCCATTTTTTTTAATATTATAAGTGGAAAAAGCTTGAAAATCACTAGAAATGAGTTCTTTAATAATTCGTTAGAATCACATATACGTACTGAAATAAAAAAGTAATCATATTTCCCAAAAAAGGTAATATTACTTTTTCAATTTAAAAAAAAAAGTTATTTCAGAAATTACTTTTAGTAATAAGATCGAACTTCAGTGTGAATGGAGTATTAAAACACAATAATTTATACGTAGCAAACGCAGAACTCAAGTTTCAAAAGTATTGTTATATATTATTCATTATTACATTTGATCTAATTCAAGAACTTGAAAAGTTTGTAAACAATATTTTAGTTTTAATAATTCTGATGTATAAGTTTTGTTCACTTGGAATTTATATCACTTACAAGTTTTATTAATAGTCTATCTATATCCTAGATGAAAAAGTTGTGAATATTTTTAACCGTAGCTATTATTATGTTTGTAACACTCCGTGCGCAAAGTGCCCACTTTGCGCACGCTCGGCCAAAAACGTGCTCGCAAAATCGAGCTTTGCACACGTC
>UXGD01008020.1:0-10121 GCA_900474315.1 Torymus auratus | reverse complement strand
CATAGCAACGAATTAATAACATTTTTAAAATAACTAAGCAACAAAACATATGAGATAGAGGTAGAGAAACAAAAAAGGAAATCGTAATTTCTACCTCTTACGTTCTATACGCTAAAACTAAACGATTTTTAACGTGATTGAATTGCCTCTTAGCCAAAACGGCCCCGAGTTAGTTATTTACTAACTCGTGCACGCTGGACCTCCAATTACCAGAAAACTTCTGTGCGAGGTCATGGCAGCCTAAGAGTGACTGTACTCTCAGCTGAGGGCTTCACGGCCGTAGAAATCTACGCACAAAGAGTAAAATCAAGCACGTTTTCAGATTTACTTTATATGTACATTTTAATCATGTTTTGTTGTTTGTTTTACAAGTTGTATCGGCAACATTAACCTTTAACTGTTTTGATACTTTTTTTTTAACGTAATTTATTGCTGCTATTAGTGGAGTGTTCATAGCACATAAACGAGACAAGGTGTAAAATCTTTAATTTTTACAAAGGAAACCAGTCAGATAATCCATATTAGTGTTCCCCGCATGCTCATGTCTGGGAATGTAATAAACTGTAGAAAAAAGTCGACTTTTCGGAAGAAGTGGAACTTAGAATAGAAATGCAACTGCATATTTTTTAACTATTATGAAATATGCACTTGCCTGAAATATCATGAAAAATTATTTCCCAAATGAACTGCACATTCTCTTTCAAATGATTCTTCCCATCAGTGCGTAAATTAAAGCTTCAGACATCATTCATTCCTCCTCATTCCTCAAAAACTTCCACTGCACAGTCGCCGCTAAATTAATCGAGCCGGCTCGGAGGGGACAACGAATCAATTCGACCCATCCAGCATCCCGCTTCACATGCGTACAAATAACACACATACCTATATATACCATCTGAGCGACCGCGAGCAAATCACAGTCAATCACGGCGACTTTCATCGCGGAAACGCGCGTCGCTTATAAAACATACACGCACACGCACGCACGTATTATAATGAGTGCGCGAAAAAAGCCAGCGTGTCCGATCGGATACCGTTTATTTAATGACGGCGCGCGCTTCGATTGTCTTTAGCCGGTGCGCGCGGTATTTGCGTTCGCACGCTGCGTTGGCTATATGTGTGCGAGAGCGAGAGATGCGGAAGTGCGCCGCCCTTTCTACGCTATCTCTACACGGATGTTGAGCGTAGCTATAAGTGCATTGGATAAAGCGAAGTAGATGTAAAAGTAGTTTTATTGTATATTCGGTGGGATTATTGTGAGAGAATAACTACCAAAATATCGTTGAGAAGAGTGGTGTTTAATTTGAATTAATTACATATACAGGAATAAAAGTTATTTTGGCATCGCGCGTTTACGGCAACTAATAGTCTCCTTATTAAAGTCAAATTAAGCATATAAATCAAGAATTTTAAATGCAAAGAATATATACGCTGTAAACGAGCGCGCAAGTAAAACGTACTTGTATATACGAATTTTTAATTTGACTTTCTCAAAGAGAAAGCTCTCTTTTTTAATCCGCGTTTACAGTTCAATTTTCATTTGCTAATTAATATATTCGGTTTCAATGTCTATACGGTAACGAAGTATCACTTTGTAGAGCTTTTGTAACTTTCTGAAAACTTGCAATTATACTTCGAGAAAGAAACTCAATTAAATATATGTATATCGAAAGCTGAAAATTTGGGTAGGGTTTTTTTTCTTCTACTTTTGATGATGAAAGAAGTACCAGAGCATTTCATTTTGCTTTCTTTTTTAATCGTTCGCATTAAAAAGTACAACATTTTTAGCATTTTTCGTAAATAAATGTACGTTACGATGGGAAACCACTGAAGCGAATTCACACTTGATATGGTATTTTTATTCAGCACACATTAACATTATAATTTTATTATCTTGAAAACAATCTATAGTATACATTTCTAACCCCTTTTTAAACTTGAAGAACGATATTAAAAATCAAATCGTATATCAACTTATGTAGATTCTGCAACTATTATTAATATAAGCCAACAAACAAACGGTAAACTATTCGCTATCGTACCAACAATACATTCTACAACAATGTCTAACATTTTCACAAACCTAATAAAAGCGTTTTACACGCAGTAGACCATCCGATAAAAAATCACAACCCACTCGCATCTACACCCACCTCTCAACCCTAACACACTCCAAAACAGCCTCTCTTTCAAAACTCCCATCGACACTATGCACACACAGCCATAGCGTAAAAAGGGCATAAAAGATCTACTCCTCTCGTCTCCTCCTTCTCCTTCTCTTTCGCCGCGCGCCTGTTTCTCGCGTATATATCGTACACACGCGGCGGCGGCGGCTCGAGGAGAAAGTTCCCCGGCGTCGCTCTCCGGGGCGAGAAGTAGGCCACGACTTTGACCGCTCGCAAGGTCCATACCCACCTCGCGCTCTCCAAAGAGTAGCTGCCAACGTACTCCCAGATAGCCACACACACATACTTACTTACACGGGCGCGGAAGAAGCGAATTCACTCGCGGGTATATACAACAATGAATCGTCGCGGTAGGTATACGAGCGAGGTGATTTTTGGTTTTCGAGGGGGGAACGATGATGAAGAAGTTTTTGTACAATAAGATGTGGTACGTTGAGGCTAGTTTTAAGTGGGAAGTTAAGTAGTAGCTGAGTTGGTAAATAGATGGTGAGTGGGTTGAATGCGAAGGAAGTTTTCCGGAATGACGAGTGCGATAAGGTTTTTCGAAGGTTAAATTTATGTATATGGTAAGTGAATCGGTAAAGGTTTAATTGGCAGAGAAGAGTGGCATTGATTATATATAGGTGTAACGATAGAACGGATATGCGCCGGATTATAAACGTGGCCGTATGTAGGCGCGGGTTTGATTAGTTTAGGACCACGAGGGTGTGTATCTGTGTGTGTATATATTGTCGGCGTAATTGTTTTATAGGTGAAAGTACTTGGCTCGCTCCCCTTGCGCCTTTCGATTTTCGTCGCTAAAATTTAGTGCGCTCGAGTTACATGCTCCCACGGAGGTAGTTTATATACACTTCGGCTGCGCCTTCTTGCCGCAGGAACGACTCAATAAAAGCCGACAAAAAGTTTTACGGCTCCGCGGGCTCTTTTTCTGCGCCGTTTGAACCCCCAATATATATGTATATAGCAGAGATAGGTATTCGCAATAGTATGCAGCGCGCGGTGAGAAAAAAAATCGAGTAAAAGTTGAATAATTTGCTCCGGATGAAGAAAAAAAAAACGTGTATAGCGATCTTGCTGGTTTATGGCTTTTACGAAAGTTTTATTGGGGAGGATGAAAACAAAAATATAAAAAAGCACGCGTATTGAAACTGACGTGAAATTTGTACGACTCGGATTGGTTTACGACAGGATGTAAAAGGATTAATAGTTTTTTTTATATATTCTTGGTTTGTGAAATATATGTTGAAAAGCGGTTGTTGACGTGTGTCTATACATTGTATGCATATTATATCAATTATGCTGAGAAATTTATTAGATGGCATCCCCGTAACCTGAATTCATAAATTACACTCACTAATATTCATCTCGATCAATTAGAACACGCGCGTAAACAGCCGTCACTGAGAGCCCCCGGAGACACGCTTAGAATTCCTTGATAATTAACTCGTAAACCAGGAATAGTAAACTATAAAATGAGGAGAGGAGTATACGAAGAAAAAAAGAAACGCGATCGCTGAAAGTCCGTAATTGGAGCATTCTTCAAATTTCAAAAATACTTACTCGCTCCACAGGTTCTGTACGTAATAAAACGCACGTATATATGTGTATATGTATATATATGGAGGGCATACAACGCACTTTCTTTTTCTTTTTCCGTATTTAACAATTTGGCTATACATATATATGGATCCAGTTTTGGCCCCGCGCGGTTTCGAATCCGATTCGCTTTTACCTAGCCTTACTTTCTTTTTCGTCTAAAACGCCTACTCGCACAATGCTACATTATACGAATAATAAAATCCACCCGAGAAATGTATCACACACATGTCCGATCATCATTCTTTCCTTTCTCTCTTCTCGATGTATCGGACACGCTTAACTATTTTTAGATTTACTTATAATGCTGAGAATCAATGTACACGCCTATTCCGCTCGCGAAGAAATCCGCTCTTTTGTCTCTCTCTTTTTGCGCTTTCAGGTTCGTTTGCGTTTGAACGCGATTAATATCGACACTTGGGCAGAGTAGAGCTACTCTCGCTGCCTTTCCTTTAACGGTGCACATCGGCGCTATCAATATACATTTAACGAGATAATAAAATCGAGTTGTAAATAAGGCATCTCCGTCTTATAGTATACTTTCCGTGATATTGTTGCTATAGTATGAATACCGAAGATTCTGAAATTTCCGTATCGAAGAAACGACGTAGTGTGTATATATACATCGGACTCGAAACTTTCTGAAGACGAATATTAAGATAAAATTACAGATAGTCGTGAATGAGACTTTGGAAACTTGATATAGTTGTAACGAACGAAACTTGAACGGTTTCATTAAAGCAATCTCTCTGTTGCATCTATACTAATGTTCCAAACGTGCACCTAAATCGAGTATGATTTCCTCGATTACCCAAACCCTGTAACATTATAAGATATTTAAAAAAATGCGACCTTTAAAATGGAGCTTCCAATTTTTTTTCATCAGTAATTATAAATTGATATACATATCAAAGTCATTGTAACATTACGAAACCGCACGCGTGTAAGAATTCTAATTAATCAAAAAACTAGTCCTCCCGCAGCATCCCACATTTAACCCTTACAGTCACGCTGCAGGAAAACTTCAAAGCTACACGTCCCACCTAATTCGTTTTTCCCACAACACCTATACCTACTAAAATAAAAAAAAAACAACCTAATTTCACCCTATCACAGATACACAACTCGACCGCGCTTCCACACCACCAATATATGACAGCGCACATCCCGAAAACCCTCGAGGAAAAACACAGCATAGCTCATCCCCGCGCCGTTACGTCAGCGCTTTTTCCTCCGCGACGAAAGTCATAATATCTCGCGACGTAAGTAAGTATAGTATAGAAGAAAAGGATCCTTCTCTCCTTCCTGCATCGCAGCACTCGCTCGGAGCGAGGACTAGGTCAAGGCTATGGCGCTTTTTCGGCGTCTCTCTTTCTCTCACGGAATGTCAATGACTGCAGCGTCGCCGCCTTTCGCGGCTCCTTTACGTTATCCTTTCCTCCTCTCTCAACGCTCATCCGAGCGGACGCGATCGGGCCGATCGATGCCGGGGATTTGTAAGTGGATTAAGCGAGACTTTCGGAGTGAAAATTTGGCCGCAGATATATGACGCGTGATGTGTATGCTGACGACGAGGGACTTATGTTGGGCTTATTGTTTTAAACTGGCGGCCTGGTATTTGTGGGTATATTTCGGAGAGAATGAAATACTTTCGGGAAATTAACGTTTCTTTTTTATTACCGTGAACGCTCGCGTTTGATGAAATCGGATGACGGATTTTTCGGAGATGATTATGGTAATTTCGTTGGTTCACTTGGTCTGATTTTTGTGGTTTATTTGAGATTGATTTTTTGAACGAAGGAGGGATTTTTATACTATCGTATAAACTTTTATGAGTATACATAGTATAATGTTTATACGTATAACAGGAAAGGGCACTTAAAAAACTTAGCGCCTCATTTTATTAACAATAATCATTACAGCGTTAAAGAAAACATCATTATTTTGTCAATTCATCGTACACAAACCTATAAATCTACCAATAACAGCCGATAAATAATTACACCCTGACAACACTGAATACAACCTCACTGTGTCACCTGTCTAATTATACAAAAATTTATTATTACCTCTCTCAACATTCACTCAAAACTCCAATGCTCAAAGGAAAGACTCCCCAGCATCGACCCATCGATCACGAGTCATCTCCGTTATACACCAAAGTCAATTCAAAATTTCGTCATTTCTCCAAATGATCTCATCGTCGCGGCTTTCTAAATAATTCCTCATTATCGGCCACGCGCCAATCCCCATAATAACTCTCGTCTCCTTATGTGTCACCCAAATCTGCTTTTCAAACACACACACACACATACATATGTAGAATCAACCTCAGCAGCCGCCATAAGAATGAAACAAATTTTCATAGTGCCGCACAGCGCAAAACCGCACGAGCGAATTCTAAAGGCCTGAGTCAGAGTTTCTCTCAATCGGTGCTCGTTAAACGGACTCGAAAAAATGTCAAACTTGCCGGATGCGTATAGGTACGCGTACAAACAGACACAAATAAGGCAGTCCGCGGGAGTTTCTTTAATTAGCATGCGTCGGCTCCCGTTTTTTTTTCCTACTCCGTTTCGGTGCGTCGCGGGTCAGCCGGACAGTCGACAGGAGAGTTTTGGCCCAGTTTGACGCGCGCCGCGTCGTAACCGACATAATGCTCGGAAAACGTTTATTTATCGACGGTATTATCACGGTACGATCTAACCACCATAACATACAGTACGTCGCACATCACCGCATATACTCTAAGACAATATCTGGCTTACACAGCGCGGGATAGATATATAATTCGATGTTTGCTCGAGAGCAAATGAAGTTCCATAAACGGACGCTAGCGGGAATCAATCAACGGGGAGAAACTACACGAGATCTCGCGAGAAAGCTCCTATACAGCAGTAGTATAGGTAGTAGCACAAAATGTAAATATAACGGTGCACTCGAGACACGAATATAACGCAGCAAGCGTGTAAATCAATAAATGAATAATGAAAGACATCACGTCCGCGCGGCGCTATATATATGCGCATTCCTGGTGTCCGGCCAGGCATATAACGTCTCCATATAGGCAGACGGAAGATTAGTTAATCTTCGGGTCTACATAAATGTACATTTTAAATAGCCGAAATCAATCTAGACAATCTGTATATTATGTGTCTGTTATAATACGGTGTTGTTTTTGCTACCGGATTTGGTCCAACTGTTTTCGTAAAATATTGCAGGTGTGTATGTGTAAGGGGAGATGGAATGTTTACTTACGAACGAATAAACAATTGGGTCTGATGAAAAACAACACAGAGCGGATATTAATTCTATATATGATGAAAAAAAAAGAAAAGCAAACTTTTTCATTCATCGAAACACGTATACCCGCGCGTATACTGCGTGTACAACAAACTCCGAGCGAGCTTTCGTTCGTGATAATTTACGCACCCCATAAATCACACACCGTATATATATGTATGCATGCATGTATGTATGTACGCGTACAACCGAATCAAAAATCCCAAAGAGCGCCGGGAGAGTACAAATTTGCATCGACGTCGCGCGCGGTCACGCGATAATTCACTTTTTGCAGCTACATCATCGCAACAACATCAATCGTGCATATGTATATATACATATATACATAAAAATCTACCCACGTTCTCTACCTTTTCGCGCTACACGCTAAACGTAAAACACCTGCGGTGTACAAATGTGACATTGTGTTGTGGGACACACACGATAGCGTGAAATACCACGCTCGCACTTATATATCGGTTTCGCGGGAGATTAAACGGTATTTCAATTGACGCTCGCGCGCGTGCGCGTACCACATTCGCGCAAGTTGAATGGTGATTTACTCGATAAAACAGGAGGAAGCGTGAAAGTAAGGTTAATGTATCACGATAACCAAAAAGGTGCTGAAAGTCGTCGGGGAACGAGAAACATATAAAATTGCAGACGCGCGTGAACGATCGTTACGGCCGTTCTCGCGTCTTCAATTAATTGCGAGCGATGGTCTTTTTAATTAATCGCTCGAGGTTGACGATGAGCATTCGGTGCAGTAACCATTGCTGTATACAGCGATTGCCCTTTTGAAGACAACGTTGATTAAAGGAAGAGAGTGTTGTCATCTTGAGACCGAGGAGGAGCGATTTAATGGTAACTTAATTTTATGCGCGTCTTCTTCAATATAAGTTTACTGTTAAGTCTTGTGGATTCTTCTCTCGGTTATACAAGCAGTGTGGTACATAATATACATACGCATGCTAAATATAGTATGATATGGTCGGTTCTTTTTTGGACAAAAAGTGTGAAAATACATCCCAACTTTAATGATGCAGCACAAAAATGAATATTCAATAAGCAAAACCATTTATGGACTGGGTAAACAAACAGTCCACTAATTTGGGTCTGATTTTGAAACGGATACATCCGTTCAGGATGTTTTACGTACCTGACAACATACCTAACTATTAATAATACTATATCATCATATTGTTACAATACTATTACAATATAAACGTTACTTTGAAATTAGTTCGAACGCTCTAAACGCCAACTCTAGAATCAACCTCTAAAACACTCGCATTCCATTCACTCGAGCCCAAAAAGAAAACCACCAAATTCCATCTCTCTATATCCACCTCATGCGCGCATACTCCAGAAAAACAAGACCTCATATCTCCCTCTCTCGCGCGCATCGCGAATTCACCATGCGCGCACAGCTTATAAGACACTGCGAAAGAGAGAGAGAGAGAGAGAGAGAGAGAGAGAGAGAGAGAGAGAGAATCGAAGGCCGGAATCCGACGAACAGGTACTGTATACACACGTATACACATATACACGGACACACGTGAGTGGCACGCGGAGACGACGACGACGACGTCGCGCGCGCACGTCGTGTCGCTCGGATGGGCGCATAGTAGGTCAGCGGAACAGTGCCGGCAGCGATCTGCGTTCCTTCTCTCTATCTCTCTCTCGCTCGTATGTGTGTGTGTGTGTATAAATGTGTGCGCGAGAGCTCATCCTCCTCGCGCTTCGCGATATATCGGGGAACCGAAAGAGTAGGTATATACATATATATGTGTAATGTATGTATATGTACGTTATACGTGCGGGTATGCGCGGGAGAGCGCGGCTCTGATGGTGCGCGAGCTTCCTCGAGAAGAGTCTTTTTTTTCCTCCTCCAGGGGAGTTATTAATGGGAGTGCGTGGGTGGGAGGGCTAAGTGCGCGTCATGTGCACCTTGCGAGAGAGAGAGAGAGAGAGAGAGTGTGTGCGTGTGTGAATATGGAATTGAGGTAGGAGAGATTTAGAAGATGCGCTGTGTTTACGGCGAGATGTGCGGATTACACAATTTATGGTTTAATCGATAAGTTGTATTGGGCATTGTTCAGAAGTTGTTTACGATGGCTTATTTAGTTTTGTATTCAAGTCTGTAACACATATAAAATATGTACAAGTATTTTATCTAGAATAATTGACATGTTAATGTAAATATTATAGTATACTTAAAAAACTGACGGTTGCGAAATGCCTGTTGAACCCTGTTAATCAATACCAATTACAAAAATACAGTGATTAAAACTAAAAACATAAATCGAATTGAGTTAGGTACACGTAAATAGACACAAACTGGGTCTGTTAAAACAATGTCTAAAAGAAAAAAAATGTACGGAAATATTTTCTGGTACCAGAGATACGATCACCGAGTGCTATTATGGAATGCCGAAGACTTCAAATATGCAGATTCTGTTGGTCATACTAGTCAGTTATATTGATGAATGGCACTCTTAACGATTTCTTATCAGATTTTTTAAACGGTTGTACGTATTTCTAAAACAGTGTTCAAAATTTTTCCTATGATATAGTCGTTGCCTAAAACGGAAGGTGATGAATTTATAATGTTTAAAAATGTTTCAGTTTACTTTCCATAATTTATAAATCCATAATTATCATAAAATTTTATTTTATTTTATTTATTAAACCAGGGAAAATATACATAGTAGACTTAGGTCTAATTGTAATTCCTATAGAGGTAGATAAACTACCTGTACATAGGCCTGGTTATAACTTAATAACTACAACTAACTGATTTTCAATAATCAATATTTTCTTTACTTTACTTTTAAAAATTCATTTACCAATTTTTCGTGAGTCAATAGACAAATAGTGGTAAAAAATAAAACGTAAAAGCGTAGCAGATACAAGAATGTTAGTAACAATTTATTGACCATCATAATAGATATAGTAAAGCATAATGAGAATGTTTTAAAATTTTTTATAGCACTCCGTGACCTAAATCCGCACTTAAGTCACGCCTATCTGTGACCTAAAGGGCCCATTATTACACGC
>UXGD01008019.1:0-10121 GCA_900474315.1 Torymus auratus | reverse complement strand
ATTTCCTGGTGGTTAGTTGGCTCGAAGAATATACTTTTGCTGTTCATAGTAGGTAGTTTAATTTCCTCATTTGTCGGTGATCTTATTTTATCACTCACAAGAGGAGCACCAGGAATGCGGGTCCTGGATTTGGCTAAAACTGCAGGATGTCCTTTTTTATTGTTGGGCGATTAAAGTAAACGACAAATAATAAAAAATCAATTTATTATAAAGAGAGATATATGATGCGTTACTCGTGAGACATTACTTGGCTAACTAAAATAGAATAAAGAAGGAATGTCATGACATGAACGCTACGAGACATCTAGCGGAGAAACAAATAAACATATTTGAAATAATAATAATGATTTAGATTAAATAAATTATAATGAAATCAGTAAATTCAACACACTTCCGTAATCAAAATAATTATTATTGTAACAAACCTAAATTTTTTACAAAAAAGTCAACTTTTAATTTCGGTACAGCCTTGGTTAGAATGTCCGCAGTCATCTTGTGAGTAGGTAGGTATTCAAGCTCAAATCTTTCCTCCTTCAGAACATCTCGAATGAAATGCATCCTTATGTCGATGTGTTTCGACCTCGCGTGGAAGACCGGGTTCGTAGCAAATGTTATGGCTGACTGATTATCATTGTAGATTTTTGCCTTGGTCAAGTTGGCGAATCCAAGCTCCTTCATCAAGTTGGATAAGAAAATAGCTTCTTTAGCCACGTCCGTCAAACTTATATATTCAGCTTCGGTTGAAGACAAAGCCACTGCTCTCTGTTTTCTCGAGCACCATGAGATAGTTCCACCTGATAAGCAAAATGCGTATCCAGAGTAAGAACGCCTGTCCGTGAGGTCCGATCTCCAATCAGCATCGGCGAATCCTGTCAGGGTGTCTTTAATACTTGAGTAGGTTAGCTTCATATTCAACGTTGACTCAACGAACTCACGGCATGAGCGATATCAAGTCTCGTTCCAACAGACAAGTACATGAGAGCACCGGTTAGTTCGCGATATGGATAAGCATCTGGCACATGGTTCAGACAAGGTTCGAGCTTGGTCCCGACCACTAATGGAGTAGAGACAGATTTGCAGTCAGTCATGTTGAATCGTTTTAACACTTCCCTGATGTATCCGCTTTGACTCAGCGATATAGATTTGTCGCCTTGGTCTATCTCTATTCCAAGACAGTAGTCCGCTAAGCCCAAGTCATTTAAATTGAAGTTTTCTGCAAGGCGTTTCTTAATAATTTCGACCCTAGTTGCGTTATTGGAGGCAAATATTATGTCATCAACGTAGAGCAGAACAAATGTTAGCCTGTCGTCAGAGTCTGTATATAAACATGGGTCACAGTTGGTTCGTTTTAAATCCAACCCTTTAAGCACACCGTCGATTTTATCGTGCCATTGTTTTCCAGCTTGACGCAGTCCGTAGAGAGCCTTATTCAACCTGCATACGGTGTTGTTGCTTTTCCTTAAGTCGTTCAACATGGCTCTTGATTTGTTTACCATAGTGTGATTCGACTCGGAGGTCACGATCGACTCCAAGATTACATCAAGCATCTTGGGTGGCTTCAAGTAAAGCACAGTATCCAGATCCCCGTGAAGAAATACTGTAATAACGTCACATTGATATAGTCTTAGATTCAGCTTCGCCGCTATAGCACACAAAATACCGGAGCGAACGTGGTGAGGAAGTCTATGCCGGGAATCTGAGAGAAGCCTTGCGCCACTAAGCGGGCTTTTCGACGACATAAGGTACCATCTGGGTTGAGTTTATTTCGGAGTACTATCCTATTCCATATGAGTTTGGCATCTCGGGATTTCTCGACTATCGTCCAGGTATCATTGTTCATGAGACACTTTACTTCGTCACACATTGCTTCAAACCATTCAGCTTTGTCTGGTCCACTCAGTGCTTCCTTTATATCAATTTCGCTGGCACTCAATGCACTTTGATTCTCTTCGATGCTGTTTTGACGAAGCGTGACGTGGCTTTGATACTCCCTTTTGCCGCTTGGATTTTCGACTGGAATTTCAAAACCATGAAAGTCTTCTTCACTTGAGTTCATTGAATTAGGTGGGCTGCGTTTTTCCAATCTACGAGACAGAGATTTGTCATCCATGCCAGAATTTGTCCTCTTCTCCACGTTACCGTTTTCGTCAGGTCCAAATTCCAAAAACGGGGGCTCGTCGTCCAAGCTCGTGTTGATCCTTTCTTTGACACCGTTGCTCGGGAGATCAATTGCGACTGGAATCGATTTCGGTATCGGTGCGATCCTTTCTGCCACTACGTCAACAGTGTTTATGTTAGTTGAGGTGCATGGTTTTTCTTCGTCTACAAAACTTTGCGTCGTTGAAGGAGGGTATCCAAATTGTTGTGAGAATTTCACGTCTCTTGAAGAAATGACCTTTTTAGCATCAACGAGCCAAATTCGGTATGACTTCGAGTCATCGGTGTACCCAAGGAATATGCCTTCGAGTCCACGAGGATCGAATTTTCCTCTTGCCAGATTCTTGTTTAAAACATAAACCTTTTCAGTAAAAGATCTCATGTGCGAGATGTCTGGTTTTCTTCTGGTCCATTTTTCGAAGGGTGTGTAACCAGTGGTCTCCGTGAAGCATCTATTGCGAATGTAGTTCGCGGGGTGTATGGCCTCGGTCCAGAAATTCATGGATAGGCCGGATTGGGTAAGTAGACACCGAGCGACCTCGACAACGGTGCGATTTTTCCGTTCGGACATGCCGTTCTGTTGCGGCGTATACGGAATGGTGAATCGACGCTGAATGCCGGAATCTCTTAGAATTTTGTTTAGCTTACCGTTGTCGTACTCCTTGCCACAATCGGAATGAAGCGCTTTGATTTTATGTTCGGTCTGGTTTTCGTCCAAATTCTTATACACGATAAACCTTTCGGTGACTTCATTTTTCTTTTTCATGAAATAAATGCTACACCATCGAGTGTGCTCATCGATAAATGTAACAAACCATCTGGCACCGCCTTTGGATGTGGTTCTCATTGGTCCGCAAACATCCGTGTGAATGACTTCGAGAGGTTTGCTGGCATACTGCGTACGAGGTTGAAAAGGTGTGCTGGTCTTTTTAGCAACTGCGCAGATACTACAATTGCTGATGTCTTTAATAGTCACATTATCGATCCCTTCGATGTATCCTTTGTAGATCGTGGCCTTCAGATCTTTAGAGTTCAAATGCCCAAGTCGAGCATGCCACTCGTACATGTATGTGCTCGCCTTATCAAGAGCGGATACATGGGATGGCTGCTTAGCACCATTTAAGTAAAATAGATCGCCGATTCGTTCAGCGCGGGTATGGACTTTTCCCTCTGCGTCGACGATCGAAGCGTATTGTGCGTCGAAGTTTACGTTAAAACCCGCATATACAACTTTGGCGATCGAAATGAGGTTAGTTCGAAGATTAGGCACGTAGAGAGTATTTTTCAGGGTTATGTCGCGCGCATCGTTTCTCGAGATAATGTTCACATCTCCTTTGGCGCGAACAGCTGTCGTCGCGTCGCTAGCCAGCTGTAAATTAGAGTTAGCGTATGTTATGTTTTTAAAGAAATTTTTGTCACTGCACACATGCGATGTGCTCCCGCTATCTAAGCACCATTTGTCCTTCGATTTTTCACCCGTCAGGAAGTATAAGCCTGATTGTTCGTCTTTTTCTTCCATAAGATTTTTCGTCTGCTTGGAGCAATTAGCCTCTTTATGTCCGTTTATTCCACAAAATCCGCACTTGTAGTTTGGTTTCTGGCGTTTCTGCGATCCGCTACTATTAGATGTTGATTGCGGGTTAGCGCCACCTGTCCTATGACTAGATCTCTGCTGCGGTTTGGTGAACATGGCGGAGCTTTGGCTACTCTCGTCTTCTCTATGGCGAGACTTATATTCCTCAAGAATTTTAATTTTTAAAATTTCGAGATCAGGCAGGTTGTCGCGTGATTCTATTGCGCACCTGAAATTTTCAAAACTGGCAGGGAGGCTGTGAAGCAGCATGATAGCTAGCAAATCATCGTCCAAATTAGCGCCTGTGGACTTTATTTTGTCGGATGCATCAAAGAAACCTTTGAGATGATCGACCATGCTCTCATTTTCCGCCATCTTATATTGAGTCAGTTGCTTGTACAAAGAGCCTTTCCGAGCAGGGGTTTTTGAGGCGTATGTTGACTCTAATTTTTGCCAAACTTGATGAGATGTGATACAATTTTTAACTTCCTTAAGTTCTGATGATAAGATGCTGAGGATTAAGTCCGATTTGGCTTTTCGATAAAATTAATAGCTCAGATCAAACTAGCTACGAAAGAACAAGTAAATCAAGATATTATTGAAGAAATAAATCTGGAGAAAATCAGCAACAAAGAAAAGGACCTTAATGACACTGTTTATGGTGATTATAGTGAAATTCAAACGTTAAAAATTGAAAAACAACTTTTAAAACAACTAAACAACGAATTACAAGATAAAAACAAGATTTTAAACGAACTGCTAACAAAAGAAAAACAGGGCAGCAACAACAATAATATCATGACGTTTGCTGAAATTACAGCTAACCCCAAACCAAAAATTAAAAGAGTTCCAAAACTAATCATTAAAAAAACTGACAACAAATATAATCGTAAAAAGAAAAATAGCACTAACTATCTAAATGATAACAATAAGAAAATTTCCGACCCTGTAAAAATTGCTTAGTTCTTGAACAAATTTTTCTGCTCAATTGGAAAAAAGCTGACAATGGCAGCACCAGGAATGCGGGTCCTGGATTTGGCTACAACTGAAGGATATCCTTTTTTATCACAAATAATGAGACACGTGTCACGGGGTTTTTCTGAATGGGCCTTTCGTTCGGAGACACAAGCTATTTTATGTCTAAAATGAACAATTTTTGATAAAAATGTCGTCTTTTTCTTTGACTATAACTTTCTGAATATTTCTGTCATATAAATGGGCTGGAGAATTTATAAAAGAATGCAAAAAAATCTTCAATTTGAGCTGTGACTCATTAAAAAATGTCGATTTTTAAAAAATTTAAAGGCTATTAAAAATAGAGTAAGAAGATAGCTTAAAATACCACCCGCTAAACGCTTCAAAAAAATGAGAAAATTTTAGATATTTTCTTACTCTATTTTTAATAGCCTATAACTTTTTAAAAAACCAACATTTTTTAATGAGACAGCTTAAATTAAAGCTTTTTTTGCCTTCTTTTATAAACTCTGGAGTCCATTTGCCTAACAGAAATATTCAGAAACCTATAGTCAAAGAAAGAGACCACATTTTTAGCAAAAATTGTTCATTTTAGACATAAAATAGCTTGGGTCTCGAAACGAAAGGCCCATTCAGGAAAACCCCGTGACCTGTGTCTCATTATTTGTGATAAATGTTGAATTTACTGATTTCATTATATTTTATTTAATCTAAATCATTATTATTATTTCAAGTATGTTTATTTGTTTCTCCGCTAGATGTCTCGTAGCGTTCATGTCATGATATTCCTTCTTTATTCTATTTTAGTTAGCCAAGTAATATCTCACGAGTAACACGTCATATATCTCTCTTTATAATAAATTAATTTTTGTATTATTTGTCGTTTACTTTAATCGCCCTCTCCAACAGGTTATGGACCCAGAGATCGCGAAAGACAAATACAAACAAAAAACTAACGCGAAGCACGCATAGTCGGTTAAAAAGGTCTAAAAACGTTGGTAGTCAGAAGTGAGGTCAACGCCGTACACGCAAAAATTGACGTATCCAAAGATGTCGGACAGTCAATATATATCGCACACTCCACGTTTTGAACTGCTTACTCATGAAAACTATGATACGTGGAGGATTCAAGTAGAAGCATTACTCGTGAAAAATGACGTGTGGGACTACGTTTAATTTTAAGGCTTCACTGCTCAGCTCGGCATATGGCAAGTTTGAGGTTAAGGCAACGTTGGGATGGTCCTGGCATATTATAAATGCGTTTTTATAATCTCCACTGGGCACCCATTATTGTATTTAGCCACTATTTCGCTGGTGTGATAAAAATTTATGCAAATTGCACACAATACCGCGCCTACTCTTGTTTGCGGGTGGCACTTGTAATATTTCGTGAGAGTGGCATCGGGAGGCTCCTTGTCCGGCGACGCCATGTTGACGACTCGATCTTTATTGGTTTTTTAGAAAAAATTTCTTTAGAAAAAATTTGCGTTTTCGATGTCCGACGATAACAAGCGCAAAAATTATCCAATCGTCTTGAAATTTGAAACTATTATATATCTACTGTAACGCGTACACTAGTCGCGATTCGAATCTGCCGCGCGACTCCCGCGCAGCCGAAACGAGTATCTAATCGGCCTCGCGACGTGTAAAAGGCTTGTCATCCGTCGCCAAGCTGCTTATCATTTCCCGCGAGTCACGGTAGCCATCTTAGCGTCTGTTACCGTGCCGCGCACATCGCCCGCTCGTGCTCTAGATTACTAGACAGCCATCGATCGGTACAGTGAGAGGATTTAGAGCTGGATTACTAAATGCAAATTCGTTAAAAAAACTTCCGTCAGTTCTTCCCGCTCATCCCGCGTACCATATCTTAGGTGTCGCTGAGTCGCGTCTTGGGCCAGGCGTTGGAGATGATTGCGTTCAGCTTGATGGCTACTTTATCATCACACAGGATAGGAACACGCAGGGAGGGGGAGTCATGGTCTACGTTCACAATACATTTAAAGCTAAAGTTTTATGTACATCGTCAACTACACAGACTATTGGTAAGCGTTCCAGAATACATTATGTGTAGTATACAGCATGAATCCTCTCCCCCTATATTCGTAGCAATTATTTATATACCTCCGGACGCGAGCTCATCAACTCCGATCTCGCTGACGCTCTCAAACGGTACTCTTCTCTGTAGGGTTCGCCCATCGAGTAGTCATGGGAAATCTGAACGCGGACATATCTCTGTCGTCACCAGAAGCGATTTTTGTATAACAACTTGGCTGTCGGCTTCACTTAAAACTAGTGGAGCATAGCGCGACTCATCATAATGCCAGCGGATCTCACACGTGGATTGACGTTATCTTCACGGTCGACGATGACGTTGTACTTGGCTCGAACAATATGGCTGCGACCTATCATAACGGACATAATATAATTGACTTTACCATCGTTCTTCCAACATCTAAGAAGGCACCACTCAGTAAATTCACATACCGAAACTTTAAAGAAATATGGCAAGACGAGCTTATATCTCTCTTGAACGGTTATGACTGGTCAGCCATTAACTGTTCGGACGTGGACATTGACGTTAGACTAGAACAGCTCACCTCGAATATCATGAAGGCCTTCGATAAAGTTGCTCCCATCAAAGAATTTCGGCCGCTAAAAAAAATTCAACCACCGTGGTTTGACGCAGAACATAAAAAGCTGTACGACAAGCGCGATGCCTTACGCCGAAGATATATTCGCATACGAAACCACAATATTCAGAAAGAATCACAAACTCTCGCTCTCCTAGCAGAACAGCGCTCGAAGGAAGCGCTTGATATTTTTATTCAAAACAAGATATTCGACGCCCTTGAAAGCGGGAAGGATATCTGGAGAGAGCTAACGAGTCTTGGGCTCATACCACAGACTCGGGCTCGAGAGGAGCTTCACGGCTTCTCTCCAGAAGAACTAAACGCACACTTTGCGAGTGTCTGTCTCTAGCATCGAGTGTGAGGATGATTTGCACGCTATTCTGTCTATAGTTAGTGATGAAGGCTTTACTTTCAGTAAAGTTACTTATCCGGACGTGGTCCTAGCTATTGCGTACTTCTCCTCACAGGCGAGGGGCGAGGACGGGATACCGCAGAGTGTAAATATCAAAAGCACTTCCGGTCATCGGTCATTACCTTGTAAATATCTTCAACGCCTCTCTCTTGAGTAGAATCTTCCCCGGATCTTGGAAGTAAGCACATCTGGTGCCATTAAAAAAGAAAGCTATTCCATCTACTGTCACAGACTTCCATCCAGTTGCACTTATGAGCTTTCTCTCCAAGATTCTGGAGAAGATTGTGCAAGAGCAAATGTCGGCTTACTTATGTTCAAAGAAAATTCTCGATCACGTTCAATCGAGTTTTCGACCGTTTCATAGCACACAGACAGCTTTACTAAAACTGACCGAAGATATATGGACTGGCATAGACAACAACAAACAGCTGCTTACAATCCTGCTGCTATTCGATTTTAGTAAGGCGTTCGACACTATATCACCGTCTAAACTGCTGCGTAAACTGATCAGAATGGGCTTCTCCAGGAGGGTAGTCCTATCGATAAAATCGTATATTACGGGCCGTAATCAAAAAGTTGTTACGAAGTTAAATGGAAACTGGAACTGGCTCAGAACCAATCTCGGCGTACCACAGGGCTCAGTCTTGGGGCCCCTTCTGTTCAGCTTTTACATTAATGATCTGCAAACTGTGTTATCTGATTTGAATAAAACTAAATGTCTCCTAACGGGTAGTGTCGAGCATTTACTATACGCGGACGATTTGCAAACTAACTGGCTACTAGAGAGAATCTTTATGTGGGGATAGAGTGCTTGACGGCCGTAGCGAGAGCATTGTCGGTGTGGGCTTCTGACAACGCCCTTAGTCTCAATGTCGGGAAAACTAAAGCTATTATTTTTGGATCAGATCACAACATTAATACACTACAAAGTATGCATTTGACATGGTAACTAACCTCGGTGTTGTAATGGATTCGAAGCTAACATGGAAACCACGATTAGATGCAGTTAGCCGTAAGGTTAATAGAGCCCTTTATGGCCTCAGATTGTTTCGACTGTGCACCACCGAGGCGTTACGGAAGCGGCTTACGGGTGCTCTAGCTCTATCTCATCTAGATTATTGCTCGCTGGTGTATCTCGATGTGTCAGGCGAGCTACAGACCAGACTGCAGAGATTGCAAAATTCATGCGTGAGATACGTGTGCTGTGCTAGGAGGTATGAGCATATCAGCCCGTACAGAAGCAAGCTCGAATGGCTGGACCCACAGGAGAGAAGGGCGTACTTTTTAGCGGTGCTGATGTATAAAACGCTACACCTGGGCCAAACCGCGTATCTAAGGGCCCTTTTCCTAAATTGTCAAACTAGAACTTCGGGTAGAACCGCCACTAGAGATCTTGCAGTTCCATCATCGCGCACAGATACGGGGTATAATTCTATCAAATCCCAACCACATCCCTCGTAACATTAAATATCTCTCCTCGATAGGTGAATTTAAGGTAGCCATCAGAACACATCTGCTGCAATGGTCTGGCGATATAGATTTTATCTATACCAAATAAATTATGACGTCGCACTCGGCCGTAATTTAAGAAAAATTTTTTCAGCTTAAATTTGTAATCAAATACCATATTGTAGATATTGTAAACATGTCACTATTTTTTGTATCTCTTGACACAAATAAACTCATTCTATTCTATTCTATTCTGTCGTGTTTTTTTAAAGTTCGCGCAGCTCACATTTTATACCTCGCGTTCGGATAGAGTGGAGGCGCCAACACAGGCGTGTGCCAGAGAGATAAAGAGAGTACGAGCACGCGCCGTGTGTGCTACGAGCGAACCGTAGAGCGAGCGAGAAGCCGGCAGCGAAATAGCCGGTCGACAATATCGAGCGAGCGAGAGAGAGAGCCAGAGAGCGACACAGCTAGGAGTGTGAGTGAGAGAGTGAGAGAGAGAGTTGGTGTACCAGCTACTCCCACATATACGTAAGTTTTTATTTGGCTCTCCCGCTCTAATTGTAAAAGGCTCGCACGGAAATCGCCTCGTGCAAGCTTTCTGTATCGTGTATGAGCAGGTGTGTGTCAGCCCACCGTATCTAACAAACGCGTCAAGTTTCTTAGCAGCTTATAGTTCATACGTTTGAACTCCAACGGTCGCACGCGCGTATTAACTCTTTGTACTTGTGTATATAGATAAGTGTTGGTTAATACATTGTTATTTTACGTTACTCGTCGCGTTGTCATTTACAACTTGTCCTTCTTCCGAATACCGCCGCCTCCGCGGGAAAACATTCGGAAGGACGTTTTCATAGCTGAGACTAGCGGCCGCGCGCTTTTCTCTCGAAGCGCGTGCTTTCATTGCATCTAACCGAATAAGTTG
>UXGD01008018.1:0-10125 GCA_900474315.1 Torymus auratus | reverse complement strand
TCATAGAGCTACAATAAATTAATAATAAAATGGATTTCATCCAAGATTATAAATCTTCATCTTCCGCAGATGTTATCAACTGTTATGTATTTTATCAATTGTTTCATTTATCACCATTTGCAGCAATTAAAAAACATTTTCCCTTATTTTGATTTTACCACGCGCAAGAGACGTATTTGACACTACAAAGTATTCGATTAATTTACGAAAAATCTGGACTTGAATCCTTTTGCTGGGAACCCACGCAGATTTGTTTTGAATAAATTACACGAATGCGTATTATTGGGCATCTCAACTATCTTTAAACCTCAGAATAAAATGATCTTTCGTTAATTTTTCTATCAATACATCTGATAAAAGAACTCCCTCAGCGGTCCACTACATTATACCCATACGGACACCTTCAGTCGTTTTTTTTATCGATAAAGACCTGTTAACCTGCGCAAGTATAAGCGACACGACAAGGAGAGAGTCATCTCACTGCCGCGCATGAAATATATTTCAGGCATAAAGCGAGTGTGCTTGTCGCTAACTTCACAAAGGGCTGCTCTCACGCGCGCGTGTACGCGTTCGATTCGATCGTATCTGATGAAAAAAATACCGCCCATTATTCAGAGCTTATCCGAAGCGCGAATGCTAGATAGAAGATAGACCGCGCATATAGGATAGATAATATAGTGTATTGAAAGCGCCGTGATATTTTTCCAAGCCTACATACACATGATTTGTTCTTTATTGAAGAAAAGAAAAGTATATACAAGTTTCGAGGAAAAATCTTTATAAATCAGTCAACCGCAGGGGTCCAGATCTTCGCGCTCTCTTATATCCCTCCTCCCCCGTTCTATGTACAACGCGTCGATGCGAACCACAGGGCGATAAGGCCGTCGCCGACGCTCATCGACGCGGGCCTCTCTATCTCGCGGAAGCACAGCTCAGCGGTCGCAAACTCGCTCGCTGCTCACTAATTCGCCTCAAAGAAACGCGTCTGTCTGTCTGTCGTCTTCGCGATCGATTAATAGTCGCGCGCGTGCAAGTGTGTACAGTGACGCGCGCGAATACGACAGGATAGAGAAAGGGGAATGGGAGGGAGGAAATTGCGCGAGCTGTCTCCGGGAAAACAGAAACGTCGCTGTCTCGGGATGTCAGGATAGAGGAGTGAGAGAGAGAGAGAGCTGCAAGTAGACTGCGTGCGTCTGCGCATCGATCGTTTGATCTCTCGCGGGGATTGTTAAGGGGGGGAGGAAAGTGTCAGGAACGTCGTGTCCTTATTACGTACTAATTGTCGGGGTGGGAGGACGCGATGATGGGGAGGAAGAAGTTTGAGCTTTTAAAGAGGGAGAGAGAGAGCCGGGTGGAGATTTATGCATCGGTGGTGAGGGATGCGCGCGTGTGTGTGTGTCGAAGACGTCGTATGTGGTTGGAAAAGCGACGAGGAAAATTTTATTGCTGCGGACATTTAAGCGAAGGGAATTGTAAAGTTGTGTATTGCATTTACAAAAACTATAAGTGAATCGCGTTGGCAAAAAAACTTTAATTATCGCTAATATAACATAAGAGTAAACGTACAGGGAGAAAAAAATTTAGGTGTAAACTTTACTTATTTTATAAAAAAAAATTATTTTCATAATAATATAGCGCTAGGAATAATAAATAATAATTTTTATTATTTTTCTAGAAAATTGACTGATTCTGTGGCATTTCGTTACAGCAGTCGTCATAAAAATTACTATTTCAAAAAGTAAAAATCTCACATGACAATTGCGCTCCAGCACTACTGTGAAAATAATAAAAGTTTTTTTATAACCTTGATGGAAATAAGAAATGTGAGAAAGCGTGGCAAAATATAAAAAATTATTGTGAAAAGCGTGGAAAAGTGTGGATTTAGGTATTTATACTCTATTTGGAACATTATTCAGAAAAATTCGTATTTATGCACAGTTTTTTACAATAACCTATACATTTTCTCATATTTCTCCACATTGTTATTAGTTCAATTATAACCGCTAGATGGCGAGGACTATTCTGCAGAGAAAATGAAACCTATATAGAGTATACAGGAAGCTCTGAGTATCTTTACAAATGAAATTATAAGTTTTGGTAAAATATTTCAAGTATTTGTTATAAAAATGTGTTGTATAAAAATATGAGAATCTGTGAGATAGTGTTAGAAAATGTTAAAAAATATACCGAATGTGTAGTAAAATGTGAGAAAATATATATGAAAGTGAACAAAACTGTGAGAATATATCAGTTAATATTTTGAATATGTTCCAAATGTGATAGAAATAAGTACCCAGTTGAGTAAATTTTTTCACAATATTTCACAGTTTTGAAAGAGCTTTGCCATACTTTTCCACATTTTATCATTTTTTTTCACATTTATCTTTTCCACTAGGAAAGTTTTTTTAGTAATTTTTTAGTACAATTACAAGAAACTACAGTAGCTAAGATAAAATTACACTATACTGAGAGATCACAGTATTCGATATCAAAAGATTCATCAAGTTAAGCGCAACTTTGCCTCGATAACATTGAGTTTCCTCGTTCAAAACAACGAGACGAAGTATCTCTATACTACATTCAACTGAATCCCCACCCACTTCTATTATACACCTACCTATATCTCTCATCTCGCACGGAAACCGTACGACCCACGACACGTTTTCAACCCCGTCACCGCTCAGCGTCGTAAAGAGAAACACCCGCCAATCCCGAAAACTCACAGCGCGGCACTCAAATTCACTTAAAGTCCCGATTCCTCGTTCCCGCGTTAAAAACCACATACACACACGCACGCAGAGAAAGACGAGCGCGAGCATATGGACTGCAAGTACCTATCTCGTAAATCCGCGACTTTGTCCTTTATGCGCGCACGTTGGCTCGGGCATTTAAGGGAGCGAGTGCAGAGAGCAAGTAGACCAATCTCTCTCTCGCTCTCACTCCGAATTCTGATCCGCGAAACGTGCCTGGCATAAAGGTCGCGCAGTTATCTCGCCCGCTCTCGCTCTCTATCTGTCTTTTTAAACGGCGGCGTAAAGGGCGAAGAAGAGCCATATCTCCCCAACGACTGTACCTACTACCACCGTATGTCTTCTTCGCGGCGCGAGATTGCACGTGCAGTGCAGCAGCAGCTTGATGATTGATTTATTTCGTTTAGCGCGAAGAGCCGACCAAATGACGTAATTTTAACGCGAGCTGTGTATAATTATTTTAATAATGCGTGGGTAGGTAATATTTGTAATTGGATTGGATAATTGATTGATTGAGAACGATGCAGGAGAAGTAGATCGTACGGAGTCGGGCACGTGCGCTGGTTATGAAATGATATGCCGACGAGAGGAAAATCTAGTTTGCACAACAGGTGTATATGCATCTAAGGAAGTTCTCACGGAGTATAGCGGGCGGTGCATAATTTTTCTTGCGCAATGTTTTGATGCGAGGGAAATGTATGCCGATTGATAAGCCCCCACACGTATATGAGCTGATCTTTTTTTTTCGTTATAGGTGTAACGTACAAGGAAAACTTTGGAGAGCATCGATTATGACTTTCCAGCCAATTTATTGAATATTGGTGATATATTTTTTTTTTGTCGCTGGGGACGACAAAGTGTGCAAGGTTGCCGCTGAAGTAAAATAATTTGATTAATTTATGCGGCGCGTGCGATCTCTATTTATAGATTAGATACGATTGTATCTTTAGATACAGAAATATATTATAGATACAATTAGTCATCGTAAACATAATGCGGAAATAAAATTGACCTTTCATCTCATGTCTTATATAAAATATCCCGAGCAATATGTATATATTTAATTATTTATTCTTAAAAATGCAGTTTCCAGTATATGTAGCGAAGCATCATGTATACTTTCATTTATAATATTATTAATCCAGTAAAACATATACCCATGAAGCATGAAACCTTAGGACGATTTCCATGAGGCCAAGAGAGTATAGCTCGGTCTCATCGATTAAATTCATCAGCGCCTGGGAAGCTGCACACGGCGAAAGATCCGCAGAAGCTCCCTGCCCTATGCGCGCTTGATCATCTCTCACCCTCCGGCAGAGTATAGCACAGCTCCCATCCCCGAGCATATCGGATTCTCTAATTGTCCTAATTGTCGAGCGGGGAAACGGTATCGAGACAGCCGCACGCTCTAATGTCCAATTGTGTGTCGGATGAGAGAATCGAATTATCACGGACGGACTACGCGATCCGGTTAACGCTCTTCTCTCTCTCTCTCTCCTATGTACTTCCGGATGTACAACGGAGCCGTCGTCGCTTCGAGGATTAGCGCCACGTGCTGTATATACCTATAGTCCGAAAATTGTGTGCAGTGGTCCAGGTATAGAGCGCAAACATATAAGATAAGCCGGGCGCGTGAAATGGGTTAGAAGATGGAGAGTTGGGTGTGTGTACAGAGGGAGAGAGAGAAATCAATTGATGCACTTTTCGGCGGTTTGCGGATTGGCGATGATGTGTTGGTTTCTGCCTGGTTGTGTATAGTGCTGGTATATTGTCCAACAGCCGGGCGGAGGTTTCGGGTTTTTGGATTATTGATGATTGGTGGTTTTGGATTAGTGGCCAAGTGGCGGTTTTTCCTGATATATATGTAGTTCTTTTAAGTTGATTAAAGAAATGATTTAATATACGTGCGGTTCCGAGTCATAAATAGTTTCAAGATTTTGATTTCATTCAAATATTTAAAATGTGAAATATTTTCATTTTTTTATTCGCATGTTCCAATCATTTTGAAATGCATCATATACGTATAGGGTATAGCGTACAATACACGAGCTATCGAAAGCTCGTTAAGAGCTGGAGAAGTTCTCTATACACTCTTCGGGACGTCGTCTGCTGATGATCGAACATGACTGGTATACAATAGGTGGGTGCAAAAGCCAATAAAGAAAATTTGTTGATAAAAACTTTTTTATTTATATGTGATTAAAACCTATCATCAAAATATTTACAAATATTTTGCAATATATTTATTTATGATCTTTAACAAAAAGCTAAAAAATGTCAAAGCCAGAGTCAACACACAATCCTCTTGATTGATTTCAATTATATACAAAAGAAAAAGTGTACTATAAAGTGTATAATCACAACGCAACTATATATACCACCAATAATTAAAAAGGAAAGATGCGGAAACTCGCGCGCGCGATCCCAATTGAACCGATGAAAAATCAGCGCGAAATAGAATGCGCGAGAGTATACCCGTCTGTAATTGCTCTTCGACGGCTTAATTTGCCGTCGATCGCAGTACATATACCTCGACGCGAGTGAGTTTGACAAGCGCATCATCGCGCGTCTCCTTTTGAAATACGCGCGCGTCTATAATCGCCGCAAAGAATTATCGAATCAGCGTTCGCGCGCATTTTTGCATCCGCTTTTTCTCGCAGTCTATATATCGTAAGTCTGTCTCAATAACAACCCGCAGCGCGGTGTACTCGAAGTCCAATTACACGCCGGCGCCGACGGTCTAACGACGGCTCTTGATAAAATTTCAATTCAGAGGATGTACCTACCGTTAGCCGCTTTATTCGGAAGTATAAGAGGGAGAGGGCCGCGCGGGTAATTTAATGTAATATGGACCTCTTGCAAATAATGTCATGTGGCTTTGATTTCTATATGATGCGAGGAGAAAGAATAAGTGTAATGGTTTGCCAGAAATGTCGGCAAGTATATAGTAGACGCGGATCAGGTAACGATAGACCCTTTCATGGATAAGGCCGTCGTTATTCCCATTTGTGCTAGTTGGAAATCGGAGACTCTTTTATTTCTTCGCAGTGAAGGATGTAATATTGCCATTTCAAAAGTTGTAAGCTTGTATAAGTTTTCATAAAAATCGATCTCGATTTGGTTGCCTCATTTAAAAATGCCCGGTTAAGTTTTCTAAGTTTAAATAAATTCTAAGTAGATAACACATTTAAAGCTTAAACGTGTAAACAGACATCTTTGAAAGAATACTAGCAACGCGAGCGAGTTATAAATTTAGCTTAACGCTGAATCAGCAATTCATATCAGTAGCAAGCAGCAGAAAACATAATTGTATAAGCATCGCAAGAAAATGAGGAGATCCGAAAACACGTTCTTGTAATTTATAAGTAGCAGCTTTGGAAAATTGCCTTTTCGACTTTATTACACGCGGAAATGGAAAAACAGTTTTTACGACTTTCTAGATGTCGTTAAACAATTACTTCCAGTTGTGGGTAAAGTAACAATGGACAATAATATTTTTATTATTAATTATTGTATTCAAAGGTCAGGCAAGTAGAAGAAACGAACGGTGTTTCTAATATATGAGAATCTATTTTTTCCAATCTTTAAATTAGGGATACGAAAGATATATTATCAGAAATTTATACACTCGTATTATTTTAGAATAAAAAATATTTTAAATACGAATCTGCCTGCAACGTCGGCAAAGCGCTACACATTATCAAGTGGAAAAACTAGATGTCTAAAGAATTGCCTAAGAACATATTATACATGCTCCAGATTTTGGATAAAAAGTGTAGGAAGAATAAAAAAGGAATTGATTTTAATTCTACTGTTTTTTATTGCTTGATATCTTTAGTCGACAATATAACATGAATAATGAAAAAGTTTAGAATGAGAATTTAAACGAACGCAAAAGTATCTCAGAGCATAAAGTTAAAACGTCAAGTCGAGTATCATTGGAGTTAAATAGTGAGTTTGAAGACCCTTGAAGGTCGCAAATCCGATGATAGGTCACTACCTACGTGAATTAGGTTTTTGATCAGGTTCATGAACCTCAAGAAGGTAGATTTTTTATGTAGTCCCTGGTGAACATATTTTTATGAAAGAACTAACGAAGTGTTTCAAATCAGTAATTGTTTTTGTTAAAAATCATTGATAAGCAAGGAAAATAAGATTTGCCCATTAGTCGTTCATTACTATTGACAAGGTTTATGTTTTCTGACTCATGAAACACTATGGATATGATGTACATACAAACAATCATAAACACAAAAAATTAATTAATATTCATTGTAATTTCATGAAAAAGTTATGAATTATAAATTCTAAGAATAATAATGAATTTATTATCAATCACTATGTAATTACATTATAGTCTTATCTTAGATTGAAAATATGATTTTGTGTATAAAGGTACGTAACTAACTGAAATATTATAAAATTGTACAAATTAGAATGAAGATTCCAGATTTATTAGTGATATTTATTTCACTAACAATTAGAATATTAAGTTATATTATTTGAATTATTAAACAAAAAAAATTATTGGCAATTCATTGGCACATGGCGCCCTCCAACTAATTCATCGATTTCTTACGATAAAATTTAATGCCAATAATTCATTTTTCACCCCGAAATTTTGTCTGTGGATATCTGCAATAAAACTATTATATAAAATACAAATAAAATAATGAATTTATAAATTAATTTTAAAACTTTTTTCCAGATTTTCAAAAATTGATATAAATATTTATAATTGTATTATAGATTGTTGTAAATACTGCAGCTTAAAATTTGCCTTTTAATAATACTTTTTAAATAATTTTTTATCCAAATTCAAGAAAATTTTCTGAAAAAAGACGTAGATGTTGTTGAAACATTGAAAAAACAAGTCAAATAAGTGTCATGCTCAATGCAGTCAAAGCCAGCATTTCTTGTAGGAACTGATAGCCTAATTCATGTAAATGATATTCACTTGGAAAAAGATTTGAAACCGATTCGAAACAGTGACATATCTTACGCATTTAAATGTTATTTATATTTTTTACTTATTTAATTAAGTTCCTCTGGATTTTATAGCGTCAGTTTTTTTTAGAAATTCATTAAAGTGATGGTCCTAATGGTATATAGCGATGTACTGCATTAGGTCGCGTTATTCTGTTTGTACTTACTTTCATTTCCGGTGACACGCGCGAAAATTCTCGGAAGGATCAGCTGAATAAAAGAACCAGCTCAACTAATATAAATAAATGAAAAATACATCAGAATGAGGGTGGTACAAAGCTCGAATAAATTTTATATTTTGTACTCAAATGTCACCAGCGTCCGGACTAGGAAGAAAAAGTATTGTACTCTCGATATATCCACACTTGGCATCATATCAACAAAAATACAGACGCTATATGAGTTGAAATTACAGGCTTGACGCTGCGCAAACCGGCGAGCCCCTCCACTTACTATACTTTCCACCTCGAACTTGACCTTGACTTTCCCCCTCGACACTGTGCACAGTGCACACTACCATTCTCTCATGCGCTCTCGTATCGTATAAAAACAGTCCGCTCGCGCGCGCTGCGTTCGAAGTTCAAGGAAATCCTATCCATCCCCTACCCCTCTCCGCACTAGTATACGCGAAAAACAATATATCAGCTGTCTCTCGGTCTTCCCCACTGGTTCGCGCGTTCTCGCGCCACTCGACAAAGCGACTCATACATATATACTCATACGCGCCTTTCATGTCGGCTGCTAGCTACAGTGCACGGAGAGGGGGAACATGCATACGATATGTTCGTAACGTACTATTTACCGCGCACCGGCCGGCTCAGTTAGCTACCACACGATAGACGAAGAAGATGGATCGCTGGCGAGGACGCGTAGCGGTGGTGACGGGAGCATCAGCGGGTATCGGCGCCTGCGTAGCCGAGATCCTCGTTCGCTCGGGCTTGAAAGTCGTTGGCTTGGCCAGGAGGCGAGAGATTCTCGAGGAAATGGCGCAGAGGTTCGCGGCACATCAGCCCGGCTCATTTTACCCCGTCAAGTGTGATCTCAGAAAGGAGGAGAATATCGAGGCGGCGTTCAAGTACGTCGAGGAGAAAGTTGGCCCGGTGCACGTGCTGATTAACAATGCCGGGTTTATGGCCTCGGAGAGGATCATCGGTAGGTTGACAATGTTTTGATCATTTTGCGAATGAGAAGTTCAAAGTTATTATTGTCCGTATCTTGGCGGTGTTTTTAAATAGTTTTGTAAAGAATACGTAAAGGCGAACAAATACTTTGTATTGTGCTATACATTGGCATAAGTGAAGTCATGATTTTATGGAGAAAATTTATCTTTGTTTTTTTTTTTTTTTTTCTTCGCCGATATCAACCGCAGTTACAGATAATAAACATAAATACATACATACATCATGCGATATTGAATAATTTAATATGCTGTACCGTTTGCAACAAGGCGTTTAGAAATCTGGCAAGTATTATACGATAAGAAGTGAATTATCGCGTTTTTTTTGGTCGTAATTAATTTTTATAAGGAAAATTAAACAAGAGACATGAATATTGACTTTATTTTATCACACCATGTTTCAATTAAAGCCATGATACCATTTTTATTTCTTTATTATTCTCGGTACCCAACCGCCTGTTTAAGCCACATTTACATGCCAATTTAGACGTCATAAAGTGCCACGGCACTCAGCGACAATTACGATGTATTGTGAGAGGAGAGGAAGGCGCGTGTTGGGATTATAACGAGGGAAAATAAATAAGTCTATTAATACACTCAGTCTTACTTTATCACGTTAAATAAAGATCACACTTTTCGGCGTACACGGATTTGCACAGATATCGTCTCGCGAGAATGTGACTGGTTGGCGCGCCAGTGCCTCTCCGTCTGTCTCGCGTCGCCTCGTTCGCTAGCGCTATCGCGGGTCCCTTCCCCCTCCCTATACTCTACCTATACTATACTATACCTTCGTAAAGGTACGACTAGGAATCTAACAGTATTTTATACAAAAGACCAATGAAAACAATTCCCAGCATCACGACTATACAATCACCCAAACGAAAACAAATCCATTTAACAATTTACTTCCTATCCGATACCCTTATCATACCCACTCCCCAATGTGTAAATGAAATAATCTTTCCTACTTCCTCTTACTCAAACCTCCCAAACACTCAACGCTCATTAATTATTCTCAAACCTCCTCTCGCAATGCAAATCACTCACGACAGAAGCGGAATACTTAGCCGAATGATATCACCACACGTCCCAATAAGCTAAAATATGGGGTAAAAGAATTCTTCAAGTAGTACCGATGTCCGCTTGAGGATGATTTTTTAAGTATTCACAAAGTATTCTTATAGATTACTTTGTATAAAATATTTTCAAAAA
>UXGD01008017.1:0-10128 GCA_900474315.1 Torymus auratus | reverse complement strand
ACTGCTGCCAACTGCGTCTGGCAAACTCCCTGGCCGGGCACGACCTAACCTCACTGGTCGTGACCGGCTTACCCGTAGAACTTCACTCTGGGTAACCAGAGTGACTTACAATTGTCTCCGTTGACGATGCTCCTCCAGGAGCTGATGCTCTCCGGCTAACTGCAGCAGCTAAATAATAGTAGAGGGCGGTATTCGGAGAGGGAAGGGGAACGGATACTCGCAAATGAAACGCGTGACTCGAATTGATTAAGATAAAACAACAATAGGATTTATTGTTAAAAGTTAATTCGCACAAAGGGGCGAAACCCGAACAAACTATTGACAACAACGCACAGGCCGAGACTTTACGTAAGCCGGCTGATCGTACAGCCCGCGCGAAGATGGATGTCACGAAATGGCCGACGGCTTAGATGCGGGAACCTCGTGGCGTCCCTCTCTTCGTCGTCATTTCGCACAGATTTCTCTCCCTCTCTGTCTCTCGACGGCGGCGGTGATGCAGGGATGCAGCCGGCGTTGCAGCTGCGTGAGAGTGGTGGTCTAGCGGAGGCGCAGGGGGCACGGAGCAGTGGTGGCGATACGGCACTGGCGGAGCGCGATTTTGCACATGCGCACCTGTTGAGCGGCAGGACTAAGAATGACCGCGGCGTCCCTTTCGGAGCGGCGCGGCGGCTCCTTCTTTTCCGTTTGTTTTTTCCGCGCGCCGCATGACGTGCTACTAGTCACGATACGTGCCAGCGCGCGAGATTTGAATCTCGTTACGCTGTATACGTGACTTATGGCACCTTATATGTGCGCCCATTACAATATATAACTTAATATTTTTTTAATAATGTAATGTAATATAAAAATTGGGGAGTTGGGCACAGCCTTATATATACTAAGGGGGTTGCGCCCCCTGCGCGCTTCGCGCGCCAGCCCCTTAATTTTTATATTACATAACACTATTAAACAAATCTTAAGTTTATAAAAAAAATAAAAATTATTATTTGAGAAGCCGCATTAGTGAAAAGTAAAAGTTTACATAACATAGCATAACTTTTCGGATATTTCAAGATCTTTTTACATTAGATTTGATTAATTTTACATAAAATCAATTAAACGTAACGTAAAATTCACGAATAATAACAAAAATATCTTAAAATATCATAAAACTAAGGTAAAATAACGAATCTAATCGGAAAATCGCGTAAAATAACGGAAAACGGTCTGTATCGCGATCTTTACGTCAGTTTTAATTAATTTTACGTGAAGTATCATAAATTCAAATTTGAATAATAAAGTAAAAATGAACTAATAGTAAACTAGCGACTAAAACGTAAAAATATCTTAAAATATCAGCGGCGTAATATCTTCGTAGCATAATAGAGCTATAAAATATAAAGAAATAAAGCAAAAGTAATGCAGACTATTTTTAATTAAATTTTACGTTACTTTTATTTTATTCTACGGTATTTTTCATTACTTTACGTTAACTTCATATAAAATATCATTCAATATAATCATCAACAGTAATAGTAATAGTAATAGTCATTTATATCATAATATAAGATAAACATAACGTGAAATTAACGTAATATAACGAATCTGGTCGGAAAATCGCGTAAAATAACGGAAATGGGCAAGCTTCTTGATTATTCGACACGGCGGCGGCGGCAGCGGCAAAATATTTTTATAGTGTTGAAAGAAGAGAGATATTACATTATAAAAAAAATAAAAAGTAAAATGTTGATTCCTTCCAAAGTTATGAAAGTTTAAAATTAAGCATTAAAAGTATGCCTAAAGTACAGCGATATGCATAGTTTTCTGTGTGTCAAGATGAATTTACACATATTATGTGTAAAATCCAAATTTACACACTCAAACGATACGTCGACATGTTTTACTTACACTATAAAATTGTAATTTTCATCATAGGACGTAATGTGTTCACTTTACGTCCGATGGGAGTAATGTGTATACATTACGCTCGGCGGAAGTAAAATGGCTCTTTACGCCCGACGAAAGGGAAGCTCCCCTTTACGCCGGGCGGGAGTAAGGTGGCTTTTACGCTTGGCAGAAGTATAAATGGCTCTTTACGTCTAGCGGGAGTAGAGTGGCACTTTACGCCCGATGGGAGTAAAGATCCTTCTTACACTCGGTTGAAGAAAGTCCCTCCTTACGCCCGGCGGGAGTAGAGTGGCACTTTACGCCCGGTGGGAGTAAAGTTCCTTTTCACGCCCGGCGGAAGAAAATCCTTTTTTACGCCCGGCGAAAAAAAGTCGCTCTTTACGCCCGGAGGGAGTTAAGTCTCTCTATACGTCCGCACCCATTTTTTACATAGTATGCCTAAAGTACGGCGATATGCAGTTTTCGGTGCGTCAAGTTGAATGTAAACATATTATGTGTAAAATTCAACTTTACACACTCAAATGATATGTCGACATGCTTTAGTCGACTTATACTATAAAATTGTAATTTTCATCATAGGTCGTAAAGTGTTCACTTTACACCCGGTGGGAGTAATGTGTACACATTACGACCAGCGGAAGTAAAATGGCTCTTAACCCCCGCCCGGAATAGAGTGGCACTTTACGCTGGGCGGGAGTAAAGTGGCTTTACGCTTGGCGGAAGTAAAAATGACTACGCCCAGCGAGAGCCTTCTCACCGACCCTCCTTACGTCCTCTCACCCCCCTCACCGCTGAGGGGGGTGAAATATACAACACGGCGGCGGCGGCGGCGAAATATTTTCATAGTATAGAGAGATATATATTTGCTCGCGTAATTTCACCAGGTCACCTGTCGACGATATACAACACTCGCAACAAGGGGTCACAAAAAAATTAGGATACGAAAAAAATAGTAAAAAAAGAAAGAATGTTCCGGCGTACGCTCGTTTGGCACAAATTAAACTTTACAGGCCTCGGACGGCGAGGACATTTGTATTCGCGCCGAATTCACGGGCGATACCGTCGGGATTTCCGCAGACCATTCGTCAGCTCTTTCTGTCTTTCTTTTATCACTCTCTCATTTCCTCTCCATCTTTCTCGTTCTGGATCTACGATCCACCCTTTCTCTCTTTGTGCTGCCAGTCTTTCACTTTATTAGCGGCTTGGCGTTTTTGTCAAGCTCGATAAGCACACATGTGCTTATTATGTAAACACACGTACGTACGTGTGTTTACACACACTAAAGCGGAGACGTTACGTTGAGAGATAATGCAGTTCGAAGCTAAGTGTCGGAAATAAAACGGACTTGCATTCGGAGAAAAAGTACGGCATTTTCTTATTGCCATGAGGGCGAACCTTTTGTATAGTCGATCTTCTAAAATTAATTTTTTTTAAGTAGAAATCTTCAGTCTTGGGCGTTAAATGAAAACTATATTAATTTTTTAATACTCTTTGATTTAGAAAGAATTTTCTGCTGCGCAGTGATATTGGCGGCAACGCCCCAGTCAGGTTTATAAACCTTCTTGTAGGGATGTAACCGAGTAGTTCGAAATTTTGTTATGTCTTCTTTTTTGCATTACAAAATGCATGGAAATGAAAAAAAAATTCTTAAGCACATAAAATTGCAATGGTTGAACATATGTAAAGCTAATATAATACTTTTATTTCATTTTAAAGTTTTTAACAATAACGTTTGACTTACGTATTTTACGAGTATTTTTTCCAGTAAAAACTTGAAAAAAGTTCGATTTTGAGTGCATGAACTTCACTCTTTGTATGAAGTTCATAAATGTTTTGAGAGCCTTTAAACCTTATTAGTTTACTAAATTAATGTACTGCTTATAAAACGTGGGTGATTTCAATACATAATTTTATCATTTATAAAATTTTATTCAAGTTTTATAAAAAAAATAGGCAGAAATCTTCGAACTACTTGAACCACCCCTACCTTATTGTGCGTAAGTGATCCTGAAAACTCGTGAGATATATTCCCTATCTGGGTTGATCACGGCCACAGTTTGGTGCGCACATCTTCCCCTATTGCATATAATATGCCGGCTTCACAATCACGAGGTCTGTATGCACGTGAATGCGAACCAGATGATCCATGCATTCATCAACCTGTGTTTTCCCCCAGTCTCTCGTTGTTTTTTCCATACACGAATAAACTTTGCAAAAATGATAAATTTAAATTATAAATTAAATGCATTTAAATGCAATAATAAACGAGAATGCCAATACGAAAAATAATTCAATTCTGTCGGAAACAATATGCTCTTCAAAACTAAGTGGCTGACTATTTTGTACTGTTACTACTTGAAACATTTCACGCGTACAGATTGAAGAGATGAATGTCAAGTCGCCCTCAGTCACTCGTTTATCAATGAATTAAATGAATAAATTTTATCATCTCATCATACAATAAAACTACTTCATAAATTACGTAATATCCGCGCTGAATAGGGGTGAACTAAGGTAGTAAATCTGATATGGTGACAGCCTTATATGAAATCGATAAATTCAACGAAAATTAACGGTTCACTTTTCATATACTCATTGCTGTCTTTATACTTAAATATCTTCATACGTTAATTAAGTTGAAAAGCTAATTCCAATAAAGCAATTAAGTTGAAATATAGTTACGAACGTGGTATTCTTCGCTTTATTATCGTTCACGTACGTTCTCCCACATTTTATGGGAGATATAATGCACGTACTTTTAGTCTTTAAAGTCAACATTGGTCTTACATAAAGTAAAGAGAGAAACTTTCCTCATACTACAAAAATATTAGACCACCCATTGTTAGGAAACAAAGTAGACTTTAGGATTAAATAATACTGCATTTTCCAATTTTTCAATTTCTGTATAATGAACGTAAACTAAAAAAAATAAAACTTTTCATACTCAGTATCCACATTGCGCACGCTTGCCTTCGCAAGCGCACAGAAAAACGGCATTTTGCGCACGCGGTGTTAAAAAATAATGTTTCGATACACGAGCAGGCGACAAACTCACACCTGTGCCAAAATCATTTTTATCGTACTTGTATCGAAAATAACTATTTCACAAACAAATGCAATGTTCTATACTAAACTAAAACAATGAATTATCCCATACTAGAATCATTAAAAATTGATAACATAAATTTCATATACGTGCAAAACTAGAAACTACACTGAAATAGTTGCCTAAACAAACACAAACAGCTGCTGAGTCAAATTTCAAAGCTGCACATAATAATATAGAAATACACATGTGCCGAAGCACGTACAAGAAGATTTCGCTCAGCTACGGAATAAAAAAATGAAATCCCGCAAATAGTTGCGTCGAATATTCCGAGCGGAGCATAAAGAGTAATGTAACGAAAAATAAGATTCGATCCAGGCGAATAAAAACACGAGTACTTCTCGGATCGACAGAAACGAGCAGAACTGTGAGAAGAGCAAAAGAAGGGAATTCGCAGTCGCCGTCGCTGAGACTTCGCAGAACTTGTGCTCAAAATCAAACGGAAACTTCGGGACATTATTCCGAGTCTGTGAAAGTTTATGCACTCGAAAAACGAGGTAAACTTAGCGAAATTAACAATTTAAATAACTGGCCCAATGAGAAAAAGTGCAGTATAGCGTAATATGATAATGTGCGCACGTATATATAGGTGTATTTTTAGTTAAACGTTGAGAAAACCCGAAGGGAAATCTTATATCTTTTTAACTGCTGCAGATCTCGACACTTCTGCCAATTCAATTAGAAATAATAATAAATATTCCATCACTCTTACTGGTACTACTACACAAAATCTACTAGAATTGGGTGACGCTGGCATGTCCAAAAGAAAGGAAGCAAAAACTTAAAGACGAGATTTCTCTTGTGAATTTCACCAGTTTCTGTTAGATCATCCAGACATAATTAACGACATGATTGACGTAGATAGATATTGATTATTATTATTATTATTAGTAGTAGTAGTATTAGACAAGGCACAAACAAGAATGAGCAACAGAGCTATATACCGTTACTCTATATAACCAAACATTCTTCGAAACTCACATTCTGTCACAGTAGCAAAATTGAAATTGAATGAAATTTGATTAAGTTGTTGAACAGTAGAAAATTAGTGACAATTAATCCATGTACTTTCCATTCTGATTTAAAAGGCTCAATCTCTACAATAGGATATCCTGAATATTCTCGCCCCTTAATTATCTAATTTCATTTGCATCGGATTACACAGTAACGTGTTTCAATGCCACCGCCATTTGAATGCATTACCCTATTGAATTTTGTGAAACCTCATATTAGCGATTATGTAGAGTTATTTGAAAATATTATGAAACTATATAATGAAATAAACATCATACAAATAATCTTGCATTTAATAACTAAGCCCATTACAATTTTTTTGACAATTTGAAAAAATATATTTTGATTTATGGAAAATCGAGGAATTTTAAATGAATTTTTTAATAGTTCCATCGTGACATTTGAACTAAATTTATAGTTCACCCATGGATTTTTGTCAAATCTCACTCTTAAACGTTTTGGAATGATAATTTGAAACTTGGATCAGTATCATAAATTGTATGATCGGCAATGGTATTCTAGCGTTATTGACAGAATCAAAGTCAATCAACATAATTATCTAAAAACAGTGTAATGAGTTCAGTCGATAACAATAATATTGACTATTGGATCCCTTTGAGCACAAAAGAGAGCTTTTTCATAATTAAGTTTACAAAATCTTATTTCTTTAATGGAGTGCGCCAAACCTCGCCAATTCGTGCTTGTTTTTTAGAGTGCGGGGCAAAACTCTTGTTTTCTCACTCTATTGAAAGCGTATGAGAAACACGGCACATGCACAACTCATTTTACTTTGCTCCCGCTCCTCAAAGAAGCGTGGGAGAGAAGAAGGCATATAAACGGGTGATTTATGTCGCTTTGGACAAATTTTCATGAAAAAATAAAAAGATACTCCCCACGATATAATTCTGCAGAGTTTAAGTACTTCAATTTCAATACTTTTCTATACCAACAATATGGCTCTCATACTTCCCCATGTTAAAACTCAAATTTTTAAACAATATTATTTCAAGTATTTTGTTTGTGACGATTTCAATAGAACCAACCTAACGGAAGAAATAGAAGTAAAAAAACTTTTCTTATTTATCAATGACCGTTGTCGCAGGAGAGGCCGCAAAAGCTAATACGGCGAGAGCAAACATACAAGGCAAAACTCGAGAAGGAAAGTTTTTTACATAAAACTCGACGCGCCATAACAGGGGGTGGGGTTGCACTTGAAAAATTCATTTCTCCCCCGAGGGCCGCTAGTCCGCAGAGGTAAGTCGGCGGTAACTGCATTTAAGAGCAATAAACGAATAAAGTGGAGATATGGGAAAGGATGCACGGGAAAGACCGCAGGGAGCGGACATAACGTTAGCATCACAATCGCGAAATTCCGAAGAGATGAAACTTGCTCGATAGATCAGCTGATTGCTACCCCTCGCATGCGCCCGTAAGGCGCAGACTAGTCTGTAGGATAGCTCCCCGGCTATTATCTCGTCTCTTTATAGCAATTTTCCTGTGGCTTCGATCTCGTCCACTCCCTCAATGTCAGCCTCTAATGCAGCGCTCCGTTGATATGGTCCGATACCACAAAAGACTCCTTCACCCCCCCCCTCTCACTCTTTCTCATACACACACAACCGCGTGTACGCGCGCAATCCACAGAGATAACCGATCGCGTCTCTCGATCCCGCGAAAGAAGGGACGTGAGGAAAGATAGTGTAAGAGAGAGAGAGAGAGAGAGAGAGAGAGAGAGAGTGAGAGAGAGCGAGATCGTATCGCCTACTTACGGCATCAATTGCCGTGGGAGGCTATTTTTATGAAGCAAAAATGTGTGCCCTATCGTGTTTCGAGGAAGTCATCTGTCGAAAGCCGATCCCACAGCGCAAATCCAGACTTTTTCCAAAAATAATACATATGGGGAGTGAAGATTTGTCGTGACCCTTTATTTGCGACCAATGTTTTTGGTGCTGATACTTTTTGAATAGGCTACGTGAACAAACATTCTTTGGTTTCCACAATTCATTCCGCGCCGGGTCGGTTTATTCTAAAAATAGTCATAATGGATTTGGGGTAAAATAGATGTTTGAGATATTTTTATTTCTATTTC
Source organism: Torymus auratus (assembly GCA_900474315.1). Lineage (NCBI taxonomy): Eukaryota > Metazoa > Arthropoda > Insecta > Hymenoptera > Torymidae > Torymus > Torymus auratus. The sequence goes on along the minus strand of UXGD01008017.1, from coordinate 2,032 downwards.
TTTTCGGTTATAATTCCTGCCATATTCACTGCATTCATCTACGGTATACTTACACTTTATAAGTTTAAATATCCAGCTTTAGATAGTTTAAAATGCTGTACAATATTTCGCAGTGTAAAATAAATTGAGTTTACATAACGCATAAAGTTTGCGACTAAAATTATCTAATTGCTTTATTTTGTTGCTAAAGTGAACTCGAAACTTCTCGCGGAACAGGTTAAATTTAAAGATAGAAATATGGTGCGTCAGAACTACCGAAAAATTGTTTCAAAACTAAACTGTTGCAACAAATTACTTGTGTGAGTGATTACCCAAAGGGAAAAAAAACTCGAAAGTATACGAAAATACTTAATTGTATTTTTTACGGTAAAAAATAACACTGAGAATACATTAAGAAAATTTTTTAAATATCTTTCGGATACAATTGAAAAACGTTTTACAAAACGACCACAAAAGATCATGAAATCGTGAACCGTAAAGATATTTCGGCGAGGAATTCTTATCTTTCAATTCAACGACAATGTTACGCCGCGACCGGAGAGCCTGGGCGCACGAGAGGACAATGTAGCGGAAAAACGAACTCTCCCTCGATTTCACTGACCCTTGAGGAAGAGAGAGAGAGAGAGAGAGTGGAGTAACCACTCCAATAAAGGCATTCATAAACAAACTCGCAATTTGCCGTTAAGCCGCGGCCTCTTAAAGTCGAGGGGTTTACACTGCCTCGACCTCTTCGTAAGGACACACACGGCGCGCGCCGTCGCACTGCGACAGAGCTGATAACGTTATCCTTTAACTCACGTACACACTCTCTCTCTCTCTCTCACCCTTCGGGCTTCCATTACAGGCGGAGGAGCGAGTGAGGGCGCTTCGCGAGCTCTGTGGTTATTCCGACTCGTCTCTCGTTCTTTCTTTCTCATTCGCGCAGCCGTTCGCTTTTATCATCTCCCGAGCTCTCGACGGCATGAGCGCTCGTGCCAGTCCTTCGGTTCGAGCTTTTCCAATACAGTGGCCCCCCGAGTAACGAGTATTTGTCCCCGAAACGATACACGTACGTGACGCTGGGGTTACGACGCGCGAGACCTTTTTTTTATTTAGCTTTTGCGCTACCTTGGCAAACGTTTATTTGTCATTTTAATTGCTCAATTTTTCAATAGCTGATACATGAACATTTTTCTATATAAAAATTTATTCTAATTTTGCAAAATTTACTTTACTCGCAGGTGCACTTTCAATCTAGCTTTTAATACATATAAACTATATACAGAAATATTTTGGAATGAATGCAAATTTATATATTATATACGCATACTGGAAATTCGATAGAAATGCATTTTAATATAAATTTATTATGGCCGACTCCCGGTTATATCGAAAGGTCAAAAATTGAATTTACATGAGTTTTTGCATTTTTCTTGAAATTTCAATTGATAATTACTCTTTGAAGGCTTTATATAAATAAACAATTTTTTTTTGCAAAAGTTAGTAAATTTTCTCACTAAAAAAAGGACCAATCATTAATATTGTATATTTAATGCGAGTACCATAATATTTCATTTAAAACCTTACATTGAGAAAGAAATCAAGTCCGATCAGGCTTTCTAATGCCAAAAAATTCCTGGAAGTGGGTTTATTTATGCCCAAAATATCCCTGCCTTCTCCCTTAATGATTAAGGACTTTGTTTTTCTTTAAAAAATTGAAATGTTTTTTTACGAAAAAAGCCATTTTTTGCTATTCCGATGCAGCTAAACCTTACGAGATAGTCATAGCCTATTAACTAATTAAACGTTGAGTGATTTTAATTGAATCCAGCAATTTGCAATATATATTTACATAATTTAAGATATCCAATGCTCATTTATTTTCACAAAATCTAAAATTTACCTTGGATCCGCATATAAGCACCTAATCAACTTATTTTTACATTTATTAACTTTCTTATTCTATTTTTTTATCTTCAGTTTCGTTCTATCCGCCAAACAGAGTAGACGTGTTTATGTTTACTCCCGGTATTTAGAAAGTGCTAAAATCGGG